>PVKA01008354.1:44344-73581 GCA_004027165.1 Ctenomys sociabilis
TTTTGCAGAACCAGGGATTGAACTCATGCCCTTGGGCTTGCCAGGCAAGCACTTATTCTACTGAGCCATCTCCCCGGCCCCTCATGATAGCCATAATTCTATGAATAATAGCCATCACAGCCACAGCTGCTGCAGCCAGAGTACCATTGCGCCAAGGTGTACAAACTGTTCATTTTGTGCAGCAGTGGCACAAGGACTCAGAGCAGTTAGGGACTTCTCAAGGACACATAGATTCAGAGCTAAATGCTAAGATAAATGATTTAGAACAAGCTGTTGTTATGCCAGGAGATCAAACTGTTAATCTACAACATCAACTTTGTTTAAAATGTAATTGGAATACCTCTTCATTCTGTGTAACTCCAGTTCCGTGGAATCAAACTCATTCCTATGGGAAAATGTAAAAAGGCATTTATTGCATCATGGTACTATTACCTTTGAGATCCTGTCTCTTCATCCATATGTTGATAATACTTTTGTAAAACAATTGTCAGAATTGTCTGGCATTGATCTGTTGCAAAGCATCTCGAATGGCATTGAAAACCTTAATCCTTTTCATGTTATTCCATGGCTTAGTGGAAGTGTAGTAGTGATTTGTCTATGTTGTCTCTGTACTATTTACATATCTGTAAGTGTTAATCCTAATTTTTTTAAAGGTTTTATTTTTCTTCATATTCCATAGGGACTTGGGGTTTGATATCTCAGTGCTTGGTGGAAAGTGCCTGTTCCATGCTATGCCTATGATGTCTGGTGCTTAGTTAGATGGTGTGGGTAAATCGAACTGCATATGTTGCAGGGTATTAATAACCTTTTCTTCTGGATGGTTAACAACCTAAGTTTGCAGATCAAAAATTGGAGAAAAAGAAGGGATGCGAGGTCAGCCAACATTTTGGCCCTAGTCTTTCAAGGTCAGTGAAGACTCAGGACCTAGAAGAATCTGTACTGTAGCATCATGGAACTCAGTTGTGCCCCAAATTTTCTGATCAAGGAGATCATGGGGCCACAGAAGAATGCAATCAATGATCTATGGTGTGCCTGACGAGAGTCACATGGAGAGAAAACTTTCTCTCAGGCTTTCACAGAGGGCAAATTGGTCAGGCAATGGCCGTGACTCATCCACATGGCTGACACTGACAAAGGATCAACAAAGTGCAGTACAGGGTCACAGGACAAACCCTGAGGGTAACTGACTGACCTTATCTGATACAAAAGTTACATTTCTTGTTATATAGGACTTACTTTATCTCGGTGTTAACCATCCAGCAGAAAAGTATAAAAGGAGGTATATGATTCAAGTCAACAACTTTTGGGGATAACCCATTACTATTGTGGACTGCTGATTAAAGTGTGTCACAGAAGATTCTCAGCCCAACAACAGCTAAAGCTATGCGGCCAGAACTGAACTGATACTGCTCTGGCTTCTTCAAAACAAAGAAGGGGGAATTGTGGGGGACCACCTGAGCAGCTCTCCTTGAAAGAAAAGTGACTGTCTCCATTTTGACTGAGTCTGATCCTATTTCCTCATATTGTTATGTACAGAGCTGGCTAGGACTTCTGTTTATCCTTCAATTGGCCTTAAGCAATGTGTATTGCTCTAGCTGAGATGCTGGTGATAGTCTTTGAAGGTGGCATGTGTGTTTCCCTGGTAAGCCTGCTGCTCCTTAATGTGAGCTGGGTGGAGACAGGACGGTACAGCTAATACTCCGCTCTGCCAGCTGGGATGGAGCCTCAAAATAGAGGCTATGACCTCCTGGGGCTTGAAAGACTGCATCAAAGTTGAAGCCCTAGACTTCCCAAAACATTAAATACTATATAATGCAGATTACTCTTTCTGCAGATCCTCTCTGCATATGGCAGAGGTAAATGCAGGCCACCCACCTAGCTCAGCTCACAGTAGTCACCTACTTCCCACAATTCTCAGTCAATCCTCAAGCCACTCCCCCACTGAAAAAAAACCAGGTGAGGCCCTGGGTCACTCTCTTGGTTCTGGAAAGCCATGTCATGGCAGGACTTAGAGCCCTTCGACTCCCCCATGATTAAATATATAATTTAGTGTCCTCATTTTCGCCGTGAGTTGCATGCAAAGTGGTAGATTGGAATCAACTTGATGGGATTCCAATAATGTAACTTTGGGATTACAAATATTGGTTTCTTGGACTGAGACGAGGACCAGGAAACATCTCCTACAGTCGTCCTAGCCTGTATATCTCTAATTTTTTCTTTCCAAAGCTCAGTTGTGGAGCATTTGGAAGACAAGATCATTTATATTACATTGTAATGGAAGCAATAAGCTTAATATTACTATCATATCTGAACATCAAACACCTTAGAATATAAAATAGAACTGTTATTGTCTAACCACTACAAATGTTCTAATATTTGAATCCCTAGAGAATGTTAACCAACAGTTATACATTTCACACAGAAATCTAGAAATCAAAATCTATACATAATATTGAAGCATGACAATTATGATGGCATTTTGTAACAGACTTAAATTTCCATTTTGACATAGCATAACCCTTTTAATCAATCATCTCTAATACATACAAAATTTTTACTTTTCTTGTTGTCTTTTTTTTTTTTTTTTTTTTTTTTTTGCGGAACCGGGGAATTGAACTCAGGTCCTTGCGCTTGCCAGGGAAGCGCTTATTCCACTGAGCCATCTCCCTGGCCCCTTCTTGTTGTCCTTTAATGGGATGTACATCACATTTTTGTTAAAGGTAGATGTGTGAATCTGGAAGAAAAGTCTATCACTATAAACAATCCTCCTTCCACACTTTGGAAGGCTTGCATATCTGCAGGCACGAATACATTCAATACTATAAAAGTAACAACAAATTATTATAACCATTTGAAAACTTGCACTGATAATCTTTACAAAAAATAATTGTCTAGAAAATTTGATCTTTTAAGGAATGAGCAGTGTAAACATCACAGTAATATATGTTGATAACATTTACTCTGGTGCATCTCGTAAGGCTATGGAGATTAACGAACAAAGGCTGGGATTTCTCCCAGGAGGTTTCTCCTTTCTTCACTGGAGGGAATCTACTCAGTAATTCTCCAGCCCTAAAAGTCTCCCAGTCAACTTAACAAATTTTTCATGACCTCTGAGAAAACCAATTTTGATATAAGATTGACCAAGTGGCAACCCAGGTGGAAGCATGCTTTTAAATCTATAAACTAGGTCAAATTTTGAACAAATGATCAGAAAATACAAGAGAAAAAATTGTTGAGCTCAAATAAAAATCAGCTATTTACAGAATGGACAAACAGACATATACAGATAATCTGTCTATAACACCAGACTGCACTCGGATATACTTTTGGCCACATTAAATTATAATAACCTTTTATAATTTTGTAAATTTATAATTATAAATAAGCTAGTCATTTTTTCTGTAGGTGAATTGGCAGATATTTCTTACAAAATTTGGAAGGAACAAAATCTTTAGTCTATAATTAGTATACTTTTATTTTATTGAATATTAAGAACACTGGTAATTTTCAGATCAGTTATCTCTATATACTCCATCACCTACTCAGACCTTTGATTCCTATTTTCGGTTAACACCTGCTGGGCATCCTGGATCAATTACTTTAATTGGCCTCAGGTCAGGGCTAGCCCCATCCTTGTCTATCAGCTGTAGAGTAATCTCTGAAGCATCACTGCCACAGAACTGAGCATCAGCTGCTGTAACGGTAGAATCAACTCATTCTCAGCTTCTAGGTCTATGGTATAGCCAGACAGCATGCTCTGGCACCCAGATAGGCCATTTAGCAGTCTCTGAAAAGACATAAGCATATCCTTGACCTCTGCTTAACACTAGGCTGGGTCCCTTCCAATGTCCAGTATGAAGATCTTTCCAAAGGACTCTTCCCAGCTATTTTTTCTTTTTCCTGATTGAATTATCTTTCTGCTGTAATTACTTCCCTAGCAGTCTTTTTAAAGTTAATAGTGAAGTCTATTATGTGGTGAATTTCATAGGAAAGGGTTCTTTCTTTTGTTTTTTATAATTGAATTTGAGCATATGATGAGCATATTCAACAATTCCTCAAACTTGAGCACTATAAGGAATTCCTGTAGAAAGGGAAATATGAAAAATTTTACTTTTCATATAGAATGAGCCATTGTCAGGCTCAAGCATAGAAGAAAACCTGCATCCTGCATTTGAGTGCCTAGGCTCCCGGCCATACTCCTGCCGTGGGCTACAGCTTCGACCCCATTACCTCACAGATATAGGCAAGTTCCCATACTTGTGGTAGCTCAGCCTGAGGGGAGAACTGTTTTCCCTCAACCCTATCATTCGGCTCAGCATTGACACTTGGGTGGTGGCCACCAGTCAGGGATCAGTGTCTGCATCACTGCAGGGGTTGGGATTTATCTCCACTTTTGTAGGGATGGCCATCATTTTTCCTTGATTGGGACCTGATTTTAAAATAATTCTCTGAGTTAAATCCTTTGTGGTCATCTCAACAAGCATGAGATCATTAAGATACTCCCTAATCCAAGTACACAGAAAGAAACGAAATACAGCGTAGGGCCAGCCCAATAGCTCAGTGGATTAAAGCGCCTACTTAGGTAGACGCAGTGGCCTGGGTTTTATCCCCAGCATGTCATGCCACCCTCCCCCACACAGGGCGTGCCAGCCCCATCCCCGGGATGTGCTGAGAGGTGATTGAGTCTGGGCATGGTGGCATGCACCTGTACTCCCAGCGCTTGGGAGGCGGAACATAGGCAGATCACTCAGACTGCGATCTATGTAGTGAGACCCTGTAGACCCTGTCCTAAAATACTACCAAAAAAAGAATACTCACAATGATACTCCTGTCTCAACCTTCTGAGTGCTGGGATCACAGGTGTGCACCACCACAGCTGGCCAGGTGATATTTTTCAGTTCATTTTATATTATAACATCAAATCTTGATATATTTGAGATATTTTATCTAATTAATATGACAATGGTGACACAACACACATTATTTTGTGCACCATCATAAGATGCTGCTAATTAAGCTGTAGCAAAAGAAAAAGTTAGCTGATGAATTAACTACCCCCATGAAGGCCACAAAAATATTTTTAATAAATTTTGGCTTTAATATGATGTAGTTAGACTTAGCAGGGTTGTGCCCAATCCTACATATCATAACTTTGGGCACACAAACTGAAATAGAGCCCACCATGCCTTCATCCGAATGGTTGATGCTGTGGATCAAAAAGTTGGTCCTCCAGAGTTCATGTGGTACCACCAGGCATGATGGTGCAGGCCTGCAAAGCCAGCACTTAGAAGGCTCAAGCTGGAGTATCACCGCAAGTCCAAGGGAAGCCTCAGCTACATAATGAGACCTTGTCTCAAAACAAGACAAAAGCAGAGCTTATGAGGTTCACGGTTCACCACCAAAATAATATTCTAACGGAAGCTTTGAGAGGTGATTGTATTTTAAGGGCTCTGCTATCATGATGAATACATTAATAAATAATGGGTTAATAAGGAATAAAGATATTTTTTTATAAAAGTGAGCTTTCTCTGGCACAGACCTCCACTGAACCCAGCTCTTGTCTCTTGTCTATCTTTTCCTCATTCCTGTTGCCATTTGTTGCTAGGGTACACAGAGATACCAGTGAGTCCCCACACTACCTAATGAATATAGATTTGAAACTCTTGAGTCAGATACTGGAAAACAAAATGCAGCAAGTCATCACAAAGATTATACATTATGACAAGGTAGGAGTCAACCCAGGAATGCAGAGATTGTTCAACATATGATAACCAATAAAAGATACCACATCAACAGAGCCAAAGACAAAAATCACATGATTGAGGGCAAGCGGGTTAGCTCAGTTGTTTAAATGCCTCCTGGGGCAAACCCAGTCAAATGCAGGGGACAACGGTTCGACCCCAAGCTCCCCATTCCTTGCCAGAGCCAGAAAAAAAGAAACCCTTTTATGGCCAGCCAAATATCTCAGCAGATTAAAGTGCCCGCTTAGTCAGCCACAGGGCCAGGAGTTCAATCACTGGGCGTTCTGTGCCAGCTCTGTCCCCCAGGTGCTCTGAGACAGAGATTGAGACTGGGCATGGTGGCATGCACCTGCAATCCTAGCACTTGGGAGGGTGAAAACAGGAAGATCACTGTGAGTCGGAGCTACGCAGTGAGACCATGTACACCTTGTACACCCTGTCCTAAATACAAAAAGAGAAAAAAAATCACATCACAATCTCAGTAGATACAGAAAAAGCACTTAAGAAAGTCCAAATACCCATTCCTGATAAAAAAAAAAAAAATAAGAACTACAGATAATAGGAATACATGATCATTTTCTGAAACTTATAAAAGCTATCTATGAAAACCAAGAGTCAGCACTCAGGAGGCTGAGGCAAGAGGATTGTTGTGAGTTCAAGACCAGCTTGACCTACAAAGTGAGCTTAACACCAGCCTGAAGTGCATAGTGAGACCCTGTCTCTAAAACACACACACACAAAAAAAAAAAAAAGAAAAGAAAAGAAAAAAGAAAACCAAGAGTCAAAAATAATACTAAAGAGTAAAAAACTGAAATCTTTCACATGAAAATCTTTTGCAATAACATAAATCCTAAGCCTAAGCCTAAACCTAACCCTAACCCTCTAACCCTAACCATAACCCTAACCCTAACCCTAAACCCTAACCCTAACTCTAACCCTAAGCTTAATTTGATTTGTTGCTAGGGTACACAGAGATACCTTATATTGTTGTATACCTCTTATTCTTCTGTGTTTAATTGTTTGCTCTGTTTGCTGGGTCCTTTCCATTCTCATTCATGGGGTTTTGATCATTTTGCTCCCTCTCTACAACATCATTTAGTAGGCTTTGTAATCATGAAAATTTTTAGTTGTTCTTTGTCATGGAAGTATTTTAATTCTCCATTACTCGTGAAATAGAATTTTCCAGGGTACATCGGTCTGGGTTGGAATTTGTTTTCTTGTAAGACTTGCAGTACTTTGTTCCATGTTCTTCTTGACTCAATGGTTTGTGCATAGAAACCTGCTGTTATTCTCATGGGTTTTCCTTTAAATGTGACATTTCTTTTCTTTAGCTGCTTTTACTAAAGTGTTCTTTGCTGAATTTCTGGGATCTTGATTATTATATGTCTGGGAGTAGTTTCAATTGGGTTGATGTTATTTGTAGTTCTATATGCTTCAGTTACTGAATGTCAGATTTTGCCTCATAATTTGGAAGTTTTCTGCTATTCCTTCTGCCCATATTCTTTTTTTATCATTTTTATTGAGCCCATTCCCATTGGTGTCAATTAATCTCACATTGTTCATCTTTGCATCATCTTGCAGGTTTTGAATTATTTTTTCTTGCATCCTAGTTGTTTTTAAGAGATCTTTGCTTACTTTTAACTAGCTGTAATGGTGTCTTTAAGGTCAGAGAGTCTATTTTCGCTTTCACTCAAACGGATTTCTCAGCTTGTGATGGAGGTTTTAATTTCCTGTATATCACTTTGAATTTGTTTCATACATTCTATTTCTTTCCTATATTGCTTATTCAGAGGTTCTATCATTTTTATATTCTGCTCTATTTTTTATCAGTGTATTATTTAGAAGCACTTAGTACTATAGTTATTGCTACATTTTTTATGTCAGAAATAATTTCTGATCTGATCTCTTCTATACCTCTTTGCAGTTGTTTCCTTACTTCCAGCGTTATTTTTTCAGAGATTTCAGATGTGTGATTTCCAATTCTTCAATGCTTGTGTCTTCTGCATTTGTACTCAGTGGACTTGGGGTCTGAGACTGCTTTTTGTTCCTTTTCTGTGTCATTTTGTATACTTTTAACCTTTGGTGTAGAGCTTAGATACCAGGTCCAGATCTAGGAAGTTCAGACTCCTCCAAGTGGGTGTGGCGTGGGTCTGGTTGTTGCGTTCCACTTCTTCCTGCTGCAGTGTTACAGGTGAACCCTTTGTGTCATTCTGGCAAGTTGTTCTGCTCCTGAATCAGCTGGGTGGGCCTTGCCTCTAGCCTCTTTGCAGGGAGTTCTGCTGAAGGGTTCCACAGTGGGCCTGCTCTTGGGGTTGCTTCAGGATCCAGCACCCCCAGATAGTCTCACTCACATGCCTGGTCTGTGCTCTTTTACTGCAGATTGAATTATGTCCCTTCACCCAAATTCACACTCATGTCCTAAATCCCAGTGTCTCTGAGGGCTGATCTGGAACTTGCCTCATAGCGGATGTGTGTACTTAGTGAAGATGACTCCATGCTTGACACTAAGCTTCCTAACCCAGTACGACTACTTTTCTTTAGGCAAAAGGGTAAATCTGAACAAAGACACTCAAACATCTTGGCGGGACACATGGGTGCCATGAGGATCAAGGCAGAGATGGGGTCTATCAGTTAAGAGGGGCCTGAAGATTGTGAGCCATCCCCCAGGAGCTAGAGGAGTGGCCTGGAACAGATTCCACTCCACAAAAAACAACTCTGCAACACCTTCACCTGGGATTTCTAGTGCTGGAACTGTGGAACAATCAACTTCTATTATATTTTATTGAGTAATTGTCACCTTCATTCTCAGAATTCCTTTATGAAAAGATACTGCTTTGATTCACTTCTAACTTCAGGACCAGTGATCACAAGCTCCTCCAAAAGTACGATTTTGCTGAAAGTGGTGGTGCACATTTGTTACCCTAACACTGGGGAGACAGAGCCAGGAGGTTCCCTACAAGTTGAGGCCAGCCCAGGCTACAAAAAATTTAGACATGTTATCTGGCATTTTTGTATATTTTTCATGGGGGAAGAATGAGGGGTACCAATGCGGTAAGATTGGCCACATGTTCAAAATTGTGGACAAAGTTAATAACTGTGCCATTAATAACGGTACAATCAGATACAGTAGATTTCATTATGCTATGCCATGTACCTGTGTATATTTTAAAACTTTCCTTAAAATTATCAATAATTACACAAAAAAATAAAGATCCTAATCACCTTGCCCCAGTGATTACACTTAACACCAATACTAGACTGAGCCACTAGGTGATAGAGTGAAAAGGTATAGTCAAAACATTCAACTAGCTCTAGTCATGTCTTTAGACCTAACTTTGTATTTATAGAAAATTAAAGGGAAAGAAAACCCAATTAAGTAAACAATCAGACAAATCCAGAACATCAGGTATTCAGAAAGGCTTTGGTTTCTCAGAAAAAAAAAAAAATTGTCACAACCAAGTACCGAAGCCAGTACTGATACAGGGCATATGTGAGCAGACACTGTTCCTGGCCAGTGGCCACCAATAAAGCCAACAGATTTTTTTTCTCATAATCTTTTGTTTTTCTAGTTTTTTGTTGTCAAGATTCCTTTCTCAGAATCTCTTAATTTTTTTAGGTTTTTGTTGTCATCATTGTTGTTGCTTGTTGTTTTAGATGGGGTCTTGCTACATAGTTCAGGCTAGACCTGAACTCCCTAAGTAGTCCTGGCTGGTCTTGAACTCATGCACCCTCCTGCTTCAGTATACCAAATTCGGGGCTATAGAGGTATAACACCATGCCCAATGTCAGAATATTTTTAAGTGCATAAAAGTTTTTAAAAGATTATGGAAAAAAACACCAAAAAAGAAAAAAAAAAAAAAAAAAACACTCTAAAATATGGCTATCAAAATACTTAAAAATACAGTAGCTGTCATGGTTTGTGTCTAGTTGTCCTCCCAAAGCCTCCTGTAGTCATGGGGTGGGGACTTCCAGAGTTTTTGATTAACTCATGATCCACTGGGATTATGTGCGATCCAGGGCTGGGATTATGAGTCTTAGTACTGCTGGGATTATGGGTGTGAGTACTACACCCCAGCCTGGGGCGGAGAGCCTGAATGGAACATAAGAGACAGAGACAGAATTTCTTGAGCAATTGTTCTTTGTTGTTGCTGTTCTGCTGCCTTGTACTGATGCTCTCTGCCATGTGCCCCTCTGCCTTGAAGCCAGCTGAATATGGACTGAAAGCTCCAGTAACTGAGCTAAATAAGCCTTTCCTTCCTTCATTTCGGGTGTTGGGTATCTGTCCCAGCAATGAGAAAAGAGTAACTAAGACAGGAGTGGGGTCATTGCTGTAACTAAACCTGACAATGTGGATTAAAAGTTTTTGGGACTGGCTTATGGGAAGAGATAGGAAAGATTCAGAGGTGTCGCGTACAAGAGAAGTGCTGGAAGAGCTTTGGCTGTTCTGTTTGGAAGATTCTGGTCAGAGCTCAGAAGACCAGAAAGCTGCTAGAAAGCCGGCCTGTAAAGAACAGGCTGGGGAGGTTTCTGCAGGGAAGAAGGACCACATTGGTTGTTGGACTCGAGATGATTTGTGCTATAATTTGGCCAGAAGACTATCTGAAGTTTGCTCATGTCCAGAGACTTCCTAAGACTGAGTTTAAGCATGGTGGACTGAGCAATCTGACAAAAGATATTTCAAAGCAGCCAAATATTGGAGCAGTGGCCTGGTTGTTTCTCAGGGCTTTTAGCCAGATTTATATTGAGAATGAAGAGCACGGAGCCCAGCAGAACGGTTCAAAATCTTGTGAGTTTAGCCAGAAAGGAAGCTGCAATAAAGCTGTGAACTGCAAAGATGGAGCTAAGAGGATCTCCATTGTCGGGGAAGGAAAAAGAGAATGGAAAGGATGGCCTGAGGGTGTCACAGGAGGAGGCAGCCTCAGAACTGCAAAGGTCAGGGACTTTGCCTTGAGGGGAAAGCCGCTGAGCCCCATGTTCTAGAATAGAGCTAAAGCGAATTTGTTCCTGGGAATCAGGGTCAGAGTGCTCAGCCACCCTGGCACTCAACCCCTACAGCCAAGAGAAAGGAAAACCTGCCTACTGCTCCAGCTGGCAGCAGCCCTCAGAATCATCCACGTGGTAATGGTTTTAGGCCTGTGCAGAATGCAGGACTTCTGAGGTTAAGAAGGCCTCCACCTTGATTTCAGAAGGCCTGGGAGGCCAGGCAGTGTGCCCCCGAGAGGGCTGTGGGAAGCTGTGGGAGAGAAGCCTATTCAGTAGAAACCCCAGAAGTTTGGAAAAGTCAGGAGCATGGATCATCTAAAGAAAATTGCAAGGAAGGAGCAAAACAAGCCTGAGAAAGAAGCCATAAGAGCTACAACCACCAGAAGTGCCATAGCGGCAGAGCCAATGTAGGGCCTTTGGAGCTTACAACTCAGCACAGACTGCTTCGGATGTTCCAGTTGGAACTATGGGATTTAATGTTTGCTCTGCTGGATTTTGGACTTGTGTTGGTCCCAGTGTTTTGTAGTCCCCTGTTGTTTGCAACTTTTGGATTGGTAATGTTTATCTTGTGCCTTTGAATGTTGGATGTGTTTAACTTTTCTTTTGAACAGTAGCTCACAGCTATGAGTTTGCCTTAGATCTTGGGAGTCTTGGGACTTGACTTTTCAGCCACACTGAAACTGTTGGGACTTTGGCAACTCTTAGAGATGGACTGAAATGTCTTTTGCACAAAAGGATGTGCATGAGACTTTGGGGGTCCAGGGGTGGAATATTAAGGTTTATGTAGCCTCATGTAGTCATGGGGTGGGGACTTCTAGAGTTTGTGATTAACTCATGATCCCCTAGGATTATGTGTGACCCAAGAACAGGATTATGAGTCTTAGTACTGCTGGGATTATGGGTGTGAGTACTACATCCCACCCTGGGGCGGAGAGCCTGAGTGGAATATAAGACAGATTTTCTGTACCCATTGCTCTTTGTGGTTGCTGTTCGGCCACCATGAACTGCTGCTCTCCGCCATGTGCCCCTCTGCCTTGGAGCCAGCTGAATATGGACTGAAAGCTCCAGTAACTGAGCTAAATAAACCTTTCCTTCCTATATTTTGAGTGTTGGTATTTGTCCCAGCAACGAGAAAAGAGTAACTAAGAACATCCAACTGGAAGACATGAGGTTCTGTGGTCAGAGGCTGTGTTAAAAGGAAAAATGGAGTCAGGCAGGAAGTCCTTGGGGATCTGTGGCACACAGAGGTTTCTCAGGAAGGTTTGGCCTTGGAGGCTAGGGCCATCGCGGGCAGCTGTGCGCTGGACAGCTGGAAGGAATCCGAAGACCAGAGGGCCCAGCGGCCTCCTGAGGAAGGCAGAGCAGCCCTGGAGGCCGCCCTGCAGAAACGTGTGCTCAACAGCGCATTCACCTAAAAAAAAAAAAAAAAAAAAAACCAGCGTATTCACTAACGCTTCACAACACGAGGGGACCAAGGGGACCCGCGGGTCAGGATGGCCCGCTGCCACGGCGAGCTTTAGCCTCGGGGACCCACGCGGAGCTGCGGGGCGCCATCAGCTCCCTGACAGCGCAGCTCAGGCGGCTCCCATGGGCAGTGGTCTCCGGGCCTGTCCAGCTCGCACGCCGCCAGCGGTTTATCGCCTCCCCCAACCATGCCCTACAGCACAAAGTCAAATCTGGGCTCCATCTAGCGCCGTGGTCTGTGGGAAGGGGCAAAGACCAGGCAGGGTGGGGCAGAGCAAGGCGGGCCCGGTGGGGGATGGGCCGGGCAGGCGCCGAGCGCGGGGCGCGGCGCCCCTCCCCCTCCGTCCCGGCGTGCCCCGGGCGGCGCAGGCGCGTGCGCGGCGGGCGGCCGTTGGCTGGCGGCGGTTGCGCGGTTGCGGCGTTGTGAGGTCTGCGGGCGCTGGCAAATCGGGCCCAGGATGTAGAGTGGCTGTGCCTGACGGCGCGTCTGACGCGAGCTCGGGTGGGGTACAGAGTAGGGGGCGGTAGTCGGGGGTGGTGGGAGAAGGAGGCGGCGAATCACTTATAAATGGCGCCCAAGCAGGACCCGAAGCCCAAGTTCCAGGAGGGTGAGTTGTGTCCCGGCCCGGCCTCTGGGCGGGCGGCTCTGGGCCGGGGCGGGCCGCGTGTGGGACGGGGGCGCGGCCGGGCTTTGTCCGGGAGACAGCGGGGGAGACCCGGGCCGAGCTCTTGGCCTAGGTTTCCTCGGTGCTGCAGCGGAATGCACTGGCGGCGTGGCGGGTCCTGCCTGGCGCGTTGGTTACCGCCGAGGGAGGCAGTGAAAGGAGCCTCCTATTGTCGGGCGGAGGCGCGCCATGGCGGAGGCGGGGTGGCGACGTGGCGAGGCAGCGGCCGCAGGAGCGCCAGGCTGGTCCCGGGCACCTAGCTGCCGGGTCGCCGTCGCGGGCGGGGCTTGCCGCGGGCCGAGGGCTCCTGCAGCGGCTGGGAGACGGCCGCACAAGATGGCGGCTCCTCCATGGCCGCCTAGTCTCGGGGCGCTCGCTGCGCAAGCGCGCACGCGGCGGGGTCGGGCGGGGGGCCGAGGAGCCGCACCCAGCTGGCGGGGACCCGCGATCCCAGGCCGCGCGGCTGCTGGGCTAAAGGTAAATAAGAGCGACTCCATTGCGGCGTCGCAGCGTTTTCACTTCTAAGCCTGGGGCTTTGACGTCATTTTTTCACATCCATTGTTTGACTGCTTTCAATAATTCTGGTTAACGGTGGCTGGAAAGTTAATTTTTCTTAATTGGTTATTGGTCGACGGGAGTCTTTGGAACTTAGCTTAGTGTGTAGGGCAGCCTTTTAAGTTATTACAACACATCTATTTAGGAGGATTTTTATAGCATACTAAATAAAGTTCTTCATTGCTATGAGTGAACTGCTTGGTAGGGTGAGGGGTAGTACAAATCCCATGCCCCGTCTTGTGTGTTTTTTGTTTTAGTGATTTAAAGATTTTAATACATGTTAGAATAAGTTTTCCTTTTGTTTTTCAAGGTCACAAACTCAAACTATAGGTATATTTTTAACTTTATAACATTTTCAGAGTTATTTTTGTCGATTAATGAAAAAGTTTGGGACGATATGGCTTTAACTTCCATGATTCTTTATTTTTGTATGTGTTTGTTTTAATCTGGAGTCGGTGAGTAGAATTCGGAGGGTCTGTGACTTGGAGGAAAAAAAAATTATGGAACTGAAATCTAGTACTTTTATTATCAATGTAAAAGTTATTCCAAAAGAAATAACATTTTTCTATCCTGGTGTTATATGGAAGGTACATTAAACATTTATGTTCGTTTAAATATTGTAGGTATTGGATCAGCAGGCAAATGTTGTATGTTAAAGGAGTGCTCAGTTTTATGGAAAGTGATAATTAAAATCGTTTTGGAAACTGTTCTAACACTTTGTTTCTCTTTCTATGGCGGAACCGGGGATTGAACTCATGCCCTTGCACTTGCTAGGGAATTGCTTATTCTACTCAGCCATCTCCCCAGCCCCAACAGTTTGTTTTTTGTGTGATAGTTCTTATGTGATTGTTAAAAACATTCTGTGAGGCTTATACTCCAGAATGTCAGGGCACAAAAACTTAATTTCAAACTGGGCTGATGGTGCACATCCATAATCCCACCCACCACTCAAGGGCTGTGAGTTTGAAGTCAGCCTGGACTACTGTACATAAGGACTCCCTATCCCAAAAAAAAATGTTTCCCATAATTTCAGCTGTAGGGGTAGTCAATTTCAGCTCTTGAAGGAAGTGCTGCAGCTCCAGTTCCAAACTCGGTGGGTGGGGCTGCACAGAATGCCTGTGCTCTTTAGGATGGTGCACTTTAGTAGAAACAGATGGGCCTAGGGAGCTTCCATAAAGAATTTTCATTATCATGTTTTTTTGTTTGAAAACAATATAACCATCTTTTTTAAAATGCTTATAAAAGGAAAAAAGCCTCTATAATGCGAACAGAATTATTTTGAAACATACATTGTGGAAGCATTGTAATGGTAAAAATAAGGATTAATGTACCAGGAAGTTTTTCTTGCGTGCTTTCAATGAATACATTTTTTAATGAGAAATGTTTAAACACTGTGACTTACAGTTCCGTTAAAAGGTAGACTATTGGTATCAGAGGGGAGACCTTTTTGTCAGGTATTAGAAGAGCAGTTAATTTCTGAGTGTTCTAGAAAACATGAACACTATCTCTTTTTTTTTTTTTTTAACTAAAATCATCGTAAATTTTGACAGTAGTAGGCAGAATTAACTTTGAAATCTGACACTCAAGGATTAAGGGAAGAGGAAGGTATATGAAATGGTTTGTAGTTTTCCCCATGACCTATAAATATTGAGTGTATTGATGTGAAAAATAGCCGGGTCTTGTGCCATATTTTTCATCTGGTTTTGTATTTTGAGCATAACACCAATGAGGTTATCAGTGCAGTTTGCCTTGAGGGGGGGAAGATTTGAGAGTGCTTGGAAAATTAGGAAATTAAAAGACAGAGACAGGATGTTTTGGTGCTGTCATTTATTAGCAGAAGTCTGTCGTTCCCTGGAGACAGGTTTTCACAGCAGTTCATGAAGGTGATCTCTGCCTTCTGCATGCCGAGATTATAGGCACGTTATCATGCCTAGCCAGTTGGCCTATTTTTGTTCATGTCTTGGGTTTTTAAGGTAAGTCTGTTCTCAGCTTTGAGTTGGGCATACCTCTAGCAATAATTTACATTTATTTTTAATTTTTGGTGGAATAGCACAAAGTTTTATAGAGAACTTAGATTTTAAAGTAAACGTAGGCTGAGATTAGCAAACGTAAGTGCCTGCTTGAGCAAGCACAAGGATGGAGGTATTCCATGCCACTTCATGGCCTGACCATGCGGGAATGGTGGCACAGGGCTATAGTCCCAGAGCTGGGGAGGTTGAAGAACAGGAGGTTCACTATGTGTGGCGAAACCCTGTACCAAATATGTAAATCTTTAAAAGACATTTGCTATGAAATAACTTCAGGTTGAAGGTACGTTTTAAATTATGCTTAGTTTAATTTTGTAGTTGAAGGAGGTGGCCGTGTTGGATGTATTTTTGTCATCTTGGGGTTTCATTTGTTGACACTCGAGACTGAAAAATAATGTGAGGTCAGTTTCTACAATAACTGGTATTTGAAGTATTATTAGGAATTGCTTTGTTGAGCAGAGATGGTTTACAAGTCTCTTGAGATTTTTGTTTAGTCTTGGAAATCCAAATGGTAGGCTCATCAGAATGTAATCTGCCAAAGGTTAGAATTTTTTGCCTGTTTTGTTGAAGCAGGTCAGGTCCTAAAATATATTTGAATGAATGCAGGGAGGTTATTTGAAAGTTCAACCATCTGTATACTGAAATTTTAATTGGCAGAATATTTTTATTCACTAAGACTGGGCATGGTGGTGCAGGCCTATAATCCCAGTGCTTTGGAGACTGAAAACATGAGGATCACTATGAATCCTATCTGTAGTGAGGTCCTGTAGACCCTGTGCCAAACATATTTAAAAATAAAAATTTACTCACTAAAAAACTTAGAAGCAGAGGTGCATGTCGATAGTAAGTTCCTAAATGTAGAAGTCATGTGAGGAATAGCATTTTTAAATGTATTTCTCAGCCAGATGTGTTAGTGCATACTATGTTCAAGAGAATGGCACATTCAAAGCCAGCCTTGGCAGTGTGGCCTGACTGTTGGACCCTGGCTGGGTTCAATCCCAGTAGCAGGAAAAAAAGTTGGTTATTGCCAGCTAGTATGAGTAGAACCAACAAGCCACATTTACCAGTAGTAACTATAGTAGATTTCATTGGCTTATTTGGCATACGATAGGTGCTTTTATGACTTACATGCAGTTTAATAAATTGGTTATTATTTACGTTAGATACTAAGTGGTTGTAATGTGTGGTATTTCTCCAATGCAAATCTTTATTATGAAATGAATTATAACAGTACTACTTTATTTTTACAGGCGAACGAGTACTGTGCTTTCATGGCCCTCTTCTTTATGAAGCAAAGGTATGAAATGTTTTTGGAGAAGTTGGCCATAATTACTGGTTAAATCTGACTTTAATATCAAGTTTCAAGAGTGTTACCTTTTTCATAAGTTTCACGGGTTCTAATTTGTTTTAGATTTCTTATTGGGTATTTAGTGGTTCAATAAGTTAAAATGTTGCTGCTCTTTTTTTTTTTTTTTTTTTTTTTTTAAGCTGACCCATTAGTTGGAAGTAGCATATAAGGAAGATGATAAACACCATTTGGGTTTTTGGGAACAAGTAGTATTTGTAGTTAATAAATTGTGAAAAGTTCCACAGTTTTTATGCAAATAATATATACTGAGTAAGCATTTATAGTTTTTGTTTGTTTGCCTGCCTGGCAAGTGAAACGTCCCAAGTTCAATCCCTGGTACCATATGCCATGCAAGTCCTGGAACTGAGCATGGTGTGTACCTATAATCTCAGCATTTGGGAAAGCTAAAACAGGAGGATGGATCACTGTGAGTCAAAACTATGTAGTGAGACCCTTTTGTATCAAAAAGTGTGTGTGTGTGTGTGTGTGTGTTTGTGTGTGGCTGGCATAGCCTGTGGTACCATGATAGAACCCTGGTCTTTCCTAAAGGCAGGTTCAGTCCACTGAACTGGCCCTAGACTAGCACATTTAATTAATTTTTGTGCTGGCTTGAATTCTGGGCCTCACCCAGAGTTCTGGTAACTTTCAACACAGATTTTTGGGGGATGGTGTCCTATTCGTTGAATGTGGAGTCTTGCATATGCTAGGCATGCTTTCTACCACTAACTTAGAACCCAAAGATCAAATATTTTAAGACTTAGCCATACCTTTAATTACAGTTTTGGAAATTGAACCTAAGAGTAGTGGTGTAGCTCTATAGCGTACTACTTGCTCAACATACTCAAAGCCCTGGGTTCAAGCTCACTGAAAACCCACTTACAATATATAAAACACTGATGTTCAGAGGCAATGTCTGTATAAATTTCTGGTGAACAGTTTGTTTCTAAGTTCTGACAAGTATTTTTACTAACTGCTTTTATGTTTTGAATATGTAGATTTGTGTTACAATTATAGATGTAATTGATGTCCTGTACATCATTTGTATTCTTTTTTTTTCTGTGGACTTTGGCACAGTGTTCTAAGCTGACTGGTTTTTCTCCAGGCAGCAAAACACAACAAATTTCTAAATGACTGCTGAAATAATTTAAACTCTCATGGTTCTTTGAGTTTGCCTCCAGTGAATCTTTCTAAATCCAAAACTTAGATAGTCATCACTTGGAGTTAATGATGTTCCTCTAATTTGTTGCTGCATGTTTGGCTGCATTTTGTTTATTTGCTTACAGTACTAGTACTGGGGGTTGAAGCCAGGAACTTATACTGTGCTAGTGCTGAGCCAGGGCTTACCACTGAGCCTTGGCTGCTTTTAAAAGACTATCTTTAGCTGATTTTGAAATACATTGCCTTTTCTCAGCTAGTGAAATTGTTTCGGAAATACTGACTGGAGTTTGTAAAAACATAGTTATGTGTATCTTTTAGTAGCTGCCCTTGGATAATTTGTCCCATTCATGTTTTGCACTGGCCCAGGACTATCAGCTTTGTTGGGCTTGTTTTGTTTTCTAAAAGCTTACTGTTCTTTTTTATAGGGTCACAATTTTTTCTGTTCATTTGTGTGGGTGTATATTTTAAAATGATCTAGGTATGGCCTCCACCTCTTAAATTTATTTCACATTGAATTTTTTTTTTCTTTTTTCTTTTTTCTTTCAGTGTGTAAAGGTTGCCATAAAGGACAAACAAGTAAAATACTTTATACACTACAGTGGTTGGAATAAAAAGTGAGTATTAGATTTTGAAAAGCAATTTGTGTGGTTTCACTATACTGTGTATATTAAAGTAAGGACTTGAAAACTTGTATATCAGAAATTAGAGTACTCAGCCATTTTGTCTTTCTATGGCTGCATGGTTGGTTGGTTGATTGGAGACCTAGTCTCCCCAAGTAATTCAGGCTGGCCTCTTAATCCATGGAAATGCTCCTACTCTTGACTACTGAGTGTTGGAATTACAGGTGTGTACTACTATGCCCAGCTAGCTGGAGTCTCTTGCCTGTTTTACTTTAAACTAGTTGATATTCAAAAGTACTTGGGTTTTTCTACATAGAAATGGGAACAGTCTAAAAGATAACCTGATTTGTGATATACTAATGACAGAATTTATAAATTTTTTGCAGTTTGGAAACACAATGTTGATAGGAAGTAGGTTCTTATTTTTAATGATATTTTCAGGGGTATCATTGCCTTTCTAGAACTTAGCTCTTTGTGTAGCCTGTCGGGACTTTAGTACCTGGTTTATTATAGGAGCAATGCCATCTGATTTAATAAATATTCCTGCTATGGAATTTTTTTTCTGTTAAGTCTATTGGCCCTATAGCTTTAGTTTTGTTTTATAGTGCCCTGTCCAATTAATTATGTTAGCAATTTTTTTTTCATATAGGTCAAATGCTTTTAGCTAAGGATTATCAAGACAAATCACTTCTTTTTAATTAGTGTAGTTGTGGAAGAGTGGAAATATACAATGCATTATTCCTAACAATGATAAGCAGGTATTATCAGTGTCTCAAAGTAACTGCACAGTTTTTATATTTTGAAAACTGAGAGATTGGGGAAATAATTGGAGAAAGCTATGTTTCAGTAAATAGTTATTTGAAATTCTCATATCCAGGAAACTGGGAAATGTATCATGTGCTCCTAGTGTGTCTCATAAAAAATGAAATGTTAAAACTGCACTTAAGTATCAAATAATTACTGGGCTTATATTTTACATATCAATATTTACAAATATCTAAGTACTAGTTTCTTATATATGCTTAGTAAGTGAAAAAGAAGTCCATTCAGAGTATCAGAGCAACAAAAAATTCTACAGATGTAGGCCTGTTCTCTCCCACCTCTTAAACACGTCTTTTGGTATACTTCCATATGTAGTAAACATTTTGTGTAAGATATGTAGATGTGTATTTAGTCAGAGACTGAATTTTAAGTGGCTTTTCAATCTTGTCAGGACATTGTGAAAATACCAAATGCTTATTGGCTTTATTGCTTCAGTAGGTTTAGAAAAGTTGATCTTAGCCTTTACAAAATATTTAGAGAAGCTTTTAAGTAAATCAATTTTGAAAGGTGGAAGAATTACTCAGCCAGCAAATGTGTTACATTTTTAATTTAGTGCTACCATTTATATACTCATGGGTTGTGACTTTGGGGGTGTGTTAAATATCACAATACCTTCAGAAGAAAACTGAAATATTGTGCTTGAGCTATATGAAAATATCTGAGCTTTCGGCTTTAATTTGTTAATGTAATATAGCAAAGGATTGTGTTCATTTCATTTTCCTTGGATTCAGAAAGGATTTTGAGCTTTCTATATCTAAAGGAAACTTTTTGACTTGATTTTTATGTGAAGGCTCTCTTGCACTTGCCAGGCAGGTGGTGTGCTTATATCCCTGGCCCTAAAGGTATTTATTTAGATAAATTGTATCAGAAAAGGAAGAGACTTGTAAGGTTTTAGTGGAACTTCATGACAAAAATTAGCTAATTCCCTTTGATTTAGAGAGAATTGGAATTAACAGGTATAATTTTTAAAAATAGCTAATTTGGATAATGGTTTGTAGAATATCATTTTTTAAAACCATACAGCAAAACTCTGATCCTCAAATTGGATTTTTAGTTTTTAGCTTCTATACATATACTTACACTTTTTTCAGCACAGTAGATACTAATACATTTTTAAATTTTCAAAAACTATTGGAATTTATTGGCATAGACAGTAAATATTCCATTTGTAAGTGAATCTTAATAAAGGTTAAGCTACATTCTGCACCTAGTTACTGAGATTACTTTGTACTATGCTGTCTGTATCAGAAGTGCTGTGAGGCCCAGGCGCTCTGAAAACACTTTGAAGACACATGAGGATATTGTAGCCCTTTTTCCTGTTCCTGAAGGAGCTCCCTCAGTACACCATCCCCTCCTGACCTCTAGGTAAATGCATGTTTTAAAGTTTTCTCTAGGAAATCATGTTGAGGTTTGTTTATTATTTATTTATTTATTTTGTTTGTTTTTTCCTTTTGACTATTATGAGGTCAGAGGCTGGAACCCTTAAACAAAAGTTAGTACCTTGAGAGTACACCCAGTTGTGTCACTAAAGGAGCTCCATCAGCAGGAGAAAAGACTTGCTCAAACAGTTTCTAATTCCCTAAGAAGTAACTGCTTTTATTTTCTTTGGAGGGAAAACACACACCAAGAGAAATCTTGCTTTGAAGGAACTTTGTGTCTTAACCAGAATGCCTTACCAACATTTTAAGAGTGATTACACCTTGTAATGTTCAGAAAGCCTTCTGGTAGCTTTGCAAATTAGGGTATTTGTTTATGAAGGAAGGAAAGCAAAGAAAGGTATATTATTATAGTTCGATAAATCATTGAAATACTGTAATGTACCTTAATATAGCTGAGTTACCTGTGGTAAGTATCACAGAATTGGTAATGTATTACTTGGAGTGTTTTTATTCGTCTCAGGGCTTTTCAAATGTTTTACATTTAATCTGAGCACTGTGTGATGGATACATATAAATAAGGCAAAGAGAGTAATATAACTGCTATTACATGTAGCTAACAAGCCAGCTGGTTTTAGTGTTTATGATTCCTTTTATTGTGGGCTCTTCTGCTTGATCTTTGGTGATTAAAAGTTTGAGGTACTTTCATTCTATACGTGATGGGGAATCTTTTAGAGCTTTCAATGATAGGTCATCCCCTTCATTACATGTGCATAAGTTCACCACTACTGACCTAAGGTATCAAGTGTCATGTTCTTAAGACATTTCTGAAAATGATTTGAAATACCTGGCTTTTGGACTTGGCTTAGATGTTAGAATGCTGCTTTGAGCATAAAATTTTCTTTTACAGAACAAACTCATTTAGATTTTTATTGTCATTTGAAATGGATTTATACCATTAGTTCATCAAATGATTTCAGAGAAATCTGAAGTTTTGCTTCTTGATTCTCTTAAAAATTGGAGGATAAGATGAATCATAATGAAAATAACTTTTAAATGATATTTTAACTTTTCTTTTTTTAGTTGGGATGAGTGGGTTCCAGAAAGCAGAGTGCTCAAGTATGTGGATACCAATCTGCAGAAACAACGTGAACTTCAAAAGGCCAATCAGTAAGTTTATTTTGAGAAATGAACATTGAGGAAAAATTACTATAAAATAGATCTATAAAACAGATCTTGAATATGGAAAGAACAATCAGAATCTTATTGGTGCCTGTTAAATGATTTTTGGCATCTGCCAGCTGGCTTTGTGTTACTGCTTTTATGTCAGTTAATCAGATAAGCCTTTTATCCGTCTCATTGTTTGAACCTACCCTTGTAGCAGTATAAAAACAATGTCGTTAAAAGTATAAACTGCAGCATTGTTTCTGAAAGTACACCAAGGGAAAAGCCCTGCCAGACTGTAGTATGTAGAATAATTCTTTTAATTTCAAAGCTGAAATATGTTTAAATAATGAGAAAATAGGATCAAATTAAAAGAAAAAAGGGATTTGTGAATTCTGAAATACAAAAGGATGTTTCAGTTTCATGAAGCACTATTTATTTTGGGTGAGTCAGGGACGCATCATGTAGTACAGCTGGACTTGAACTCACTTTGTAGCCTGGGCTAGCTTTAATAAAGTACTTTTGCCTCAGCCTCCCAAATGGGATTACAGACTCCTTCAATCACACCCTGCCCAGAGACACAATGTATTACCAACTTTGATATTGGTGGCACTAGAACAGTGATGATGAACCCTACATAGCGTTCTGTGATGACAAACAGCCCACTGCAGCAAGTTGTAGGTTTAACAACTTTCCTGGAGCACCAGTGCTCCAGACAAAACAAATTTTAGGCCTTTTACTCTAGAATTTTTTGGCTTTTGTAAATGTATTCTCTCGCTGTCCAACTTACTATCAGAAAGGATAAATGCTTGGGAACTTCATTTTGAACATAGATTCCAGATGGAATCAAGCTAACAACTTTTCAATGTTCAGTGCTTATTTTATGATGACAACTTATTTTTGAAGGGAGCAATATGCAGAGGGAAAGATGAGAGGGGCTGCTCCAGGAAAGAAGACATCTGGTCTGCAACAGAAAAATGTTGAAGTGTAAGAAACTCTCCTTGCTTTAATTTTGCGTATTGTTTACTTTTACATATTTGGTACAGGGTCTCAGTATGCAGCTCGGACTTGTAGTGATGCTGCTGTTTTCAGCCTCCCAGTGCTGGGATTACAGGTGTGCACCACCATGCCCGGACTGGTGGCCTTCTCAGCATGCCCAAGGGTGGGTGTGGTGCTGGGGATTGAACTCCGGTCCCTGCACTTGCCTATGCAGGTGCTTAGTCCACCGAGCTATCTTAGCAGCCCTGCATATTGTTTTATAGTTTGGGGGTATTGTTGGGACTTTAATGCCATTGAGATTCAGTTCCTCACATACTAAATTGTTAAGGTCATTGAAAATACATCTTTTAGGGGTCAGGGAGATGGCTCAGGGGGAAATGTGCTTTCCTGGCAAGCATAAGGGCCTAAGTTCAATCCCCGGTTCCAAAGAAAATACAGCTTTTTTTTTTTTTTTAAAACATCATCTGGATTCTCCTTTGTGGTAAAATACTCAACATAAAATATAGTATTTGAATTATGTGTAATTCATGTGCAATTTCAGCCTTTAGGGTTTGGGTCATTTCAGTGGAATCTTGACAGTTAGGTTTTATGGGCAAGTGTAAGTAAAGTTCAGGTCTTAATTTGGTTCAGAAATAGCCTCAGATGTTTTTGAAAAGCAAAACTTGAATGTTTTTAATAATAGGAACAGTTATAAACTATACTTAACGTACACTAGTAATATAACCTTGGAAGGATTATCTTCTAAAGTGTTCTCAGTTTAATACTATTTACAAGGGAAAATTTAACCATGAATAAAAAACCAAAAACCATACTTATTACTTCATCTTTTTCATGTGGTGTTTCTTTGTGGATTTAACCCTGATGAAAGGAAATTGAAACAAAAGTGTTACGGTTAATAATTACGTTTTTCTCTCCTTTTAGGAAAACTAAAAAGAACAAACAAAAAAGTAAGACTTTCTTAAAATTAACTTATTTTGCTTTATAGCATTCATATTTTAAATTTAATATTTTAAAAGCTATGACTTTTTGAAAGTAGATTAAGTTTCTTGTTGGTCTCAAGAATCACAGTACTGTTACAGGTATGCATGTAGTAGCTGAGCCCAATCTTTACAGAATTTGGAGAACTTTGCAAACATTTAATTTCATCTGCTTTAGTCTTAATGGCTCTTCCTCAAAAAGTAATGTTTTAAAATAAAAGGTAGTTGTATTAAATGTTGGCCATTCAGCAGAGCTTTTCCTAAAGTTGAATTTTTGGTAGAAATAATTCTGTAATTTCAAGTAATAGATGTGTAGAGGCTGGAAGATAGCTCAGAGGGCCTCAGTTCAATCCCTGGTTTCACCAAAAAGATAAAATAAAATAAATAATAAATGTGTAATGGAGAAGTGAAGGAAGGTTGTGTTATGTTTTCCATATATTTTTATTAATTAACATCACCACTTCATTTTGTAGCCCCTGGTAATGGAGATGGTGGCAGTACCAGTGAGACACCTCAGCCTCCTCGGAAGAAGAGGGCCCGGGTTGATCCTACTGTTGAAAATGTAAATTTTTAAAGCCATTTATTCCTACTCATGTTACATTAACATAAAAAGTAATACAACTTAGATTGTCAGAAGTATTCTGAACATGCTACCTCAACTTTGGGTAAAAGAGAAATTTTTTTTTTTTTGGTGCTGGTATTCTGTCTTTCATTTTATTTTTATTTATTTAAAGAAAAAAGATTCTTAAGTGGGGAGGGGGCTGGGGAAATAGCTCAAGCGTCTAAGCACCTGCCTGGCAAACGTGAGGACCTGGGATTCAATTCCTAATACTGCATGCTGTGCAGACCTCAGAACCCCAGGTGGACCATGCTGACCCCTGCAACTGGGCGTGGTAGTGGCTGCCTGTAATTCCAGCACTAGGAAGGCTGAGATAGGAGGATTACAATGAGTCCAAAGTGCCTAGCAAGGCCCTGTGCCAAATAAAAGATTTTTAAAAGAGAAACAGACATATTTGCATCTGTTACCACCCACCTCCCAAATGAGGATTGAGCCTTTGTACTGAACTATCCCTAGCCTAGGCTGGGCTTGAATTTGTAATCTTCTTGCCTCAGCCTTTCACAGTAGGGAATTTGCTGGTGGTAATTCTTTTCATCTGTAACTGTGGCATTAAACTACCTCCCAACTTATGAGATGTTGTATAACTTGGTTGTCATACGGAGATAAATATTTTTTTAGCCAGACATGGTGGTCCATACTGGAAACCCAGCACTTTGGGCCTGAGGCAGGAGGGTCACCAAGTTCAAGGCCTGCCTGAGCTGCTTGAGAGACTCCATTTCAATTAAAATACAGGTTTTTTGGTGCAAGACTGAGTGTACCTAATTAGACCATGCTAAATGGTTCATTAAGTTCCAACACTTTAATAGTCCTATAAAAATACCCTGAAACATTTATTTCCCTTATGATAGGTGTTCAGATGTATACTATAGGATTTATGGTTAGGTGTAAGGTGATCTATTGCTAATTTATTTTACTTACAATTTCCAAAGTTGAACTTGAGTTTTTTTTTTTAATATTTTATTTATTTGTTACAGGGTCTTGCTATATAGCACAGACTCATAGTGCTCCTCCTGTTTTAGTCTCCCCAGTTTCAGTGGACTACTTATTTCCGGGGTGGCACTGCATGCCATACCAGGGATTGAACTCAGGTCTTTATGCTTCCCAGACAGGCACTTAGACAGCTGAAATATCTCCCTAACCTGATTTGAATTTTGTAATAGACTAGTTCATATTTCTGAAGCTAAGGTTAAAAGGCAATGGGACACTTGGGTATGTTCTAAAAATTGGAGCTCTAGGGCAGGTTTCATTAGAAGTCAGTATTTTTAGAGGCAGATATATTAAGGTCAAATCTAGGGCCTCACACCACAGCCCTAGAAATCAGTACGTTGATTTTTATGAATTAGACTTGTGTTTGGCATAGTTTCAACAATGAACATGAAAATGCTGAGTTAAAATATATTAGATTTAGATGTTCAATTTCAGTAAGAAGGGGAATTCACTTAATTACTTCACATGAAAATGTATGAAATAAGCTGGTATGGTTTCTAAATCTTAGTCCTTTTGCCTTGCTTCTGGCTATACAGGTTGCTGCCTTAAGGAATCACTCTATATATACCTGGGTCTCTAAAGGTATATATATATAAAAAAAAAATCTTGTTTTAGAGTTGCTATTTAGGCAAGGCTTTTAATTCCTTTTTCTGTTTAGGAAGAAACATTTATGAACAGAGTTGAAGTTAAAGTAAAGATCCCTGAAGAGCTAAAGCCATGGCTTGTTGATGACTGGGACCTAATTACCAGACAGAAACAGGTAACTTGAATAGATTGTAAATTGTGTGATACGTTTTTGTAGTAAAAAAGGAAAAGGTTGAAAGTTTTAAGGTATGGCTGAGAAGTAATTCAGTTCAAGAGAATGAACTATATAAATTTCATTAATAGTTTAAGAAAATTTTTAGTTTGCTGTGACAGGAACTCATCCAGTAAATTGATAAAAGGACAATTTGTGTTTCCTATCTTACTGTCATTTAAAGTGCAATGTGTGCTCATGTCCCTGATAATGGAATATAACACAAAGTATATCACATTATCTTAAATCTTAAACTCTAGGTCTAATTACTGGTTTAGAGAAGTGGAAATACTTAGAGGGACATGGTCAACATCAAAGGAGTTTAGTTACCTAAATCCAGAAGAACTGTAGGAGAAATCAGTTTCATTACACAAAGAAATGAAAAGGTGGGGCTGGGGGCATAAGGGGTAAGAGTAGCAACTACTTCAGGGTTATGAAACTTTAGAGACATCTCAGTCACATATAATAATTGGGCATAGACTAAACACCACATGCCACATCAGCCCCAGAAGTGCGTTTAGCCTGCCACTGAGACTGGGTGTGGTGTTATAAGCCTGTAATCCAGCCCTGGGGAGCCTGAAAACAGGAAGATCACTATAAGCGCAAGCTGTGTAGTTAGGCCCTGTACCAAATAACATAAAAAAGAAAATAAGCTGCCAGAATTCAAACTATGGCTTGACCGTGTAGTATCTATGGGTACAAATGATATTTTCTCTACCTTTTTGTGCTTTAGTTTCCACTTTTGGTGGAATAGTTTTATGTTCCTTGGCCTTGGTGTGAGGATGGCAAGAGAGAATTTTGTTGACACGTCAGACTGGGTCTGTCCTATAAGTGCATTTCTACTAGGCAATTCATGTAGGTGATCCACATAAAGGCACACTGAGGTGTGGTACGTGTTGTAGTGGTGAACCTTTAGTGTTGCATTCTACAGTGGGTTGTTAACTTTGAAAACTACAGAATTGGCCATCCCTGCTATAGTGTGTGTGTCAGTAGATTCCCAGCTATTAGAGCAGTTCACTATGGTAGCCACTGGCCAAGGTGTCCATGTTTCACATGCAGAACAATGCCTTTCCCTACTTTGTAATATTAAATGATCTTTTTCTTGCATAAAAGGTTATTGTGTCATTTTTCTATTAAAAATGCAGTGTTTGTAGTCAAGTTTTTGTTTTTATAGCTCTTTTATCTTCCTGCCAAGAAGAATGTGGACTCCATTCTAGAGGACTATGCAAACTATAAGAAATCTCGAGGAAACACAGATAATAAGTAAGAATATACAACTTTTGAGTATTTCCAAAAAACTTGTATTTCAAAATGTTGAAATATTGGCGAAATGGGATTTTATTTTTGTTCTAATTCTGTACCTTATGTGTTCCCACTCTTCCAAACTGATTTTTGTTCATTTGCCAGGGAGTATGCTGTTAATGAGGTTGTAGCAGGGATAAAAGAATACTTCAATGTGATGCTGGGCACTCAGCTCCTCTACAAATTTGAGAGACCACAGTATGCTGAGATCCTTGCTGATCACCCTGATGCACCCATGTCCCAGGTGTATGGAGCACCACATCTACTGCGATTGTTTGGTAATATGCTACTTAGAAAACATGGTTTTACTTTTTCTGTTTTGAGAGTGGATCTCTGTATAGTCCACACTGGCCTTGAACTCATGGTTATCCCCCTGCCTCCACTTTGTAAGTGCTGGGATTATAGGAATGTGCCACCATGTCTGGCTTGCTTTTTCTTTTGAGGCATTCAACAGTTTGTAGTAATTTGTCAAGTGCAAAAAGTGAAACAGTGTTCCAAAAAATGACTCCATTCCAGTGTAAACTTTGTAGCTTTTAAAGTCATGTAATTTGAGTTGATGGCTGCATCTGTTCACATAATTAAGGTACGTGGATTTATAGTGCTGCCTTATATATAACTGAATAAATTATTTTGTTTAAATATTTAGTACGAATTGGAGCAATGTTGGCCTATACACCTCTGGATGAGAAGAGCCTTGCTTTATTACTGAATTATCTTCATGATTTCCTCAAGTAAGTCTGATTGGAATTATGTGAATTGGCTTGGTATATAAAGAATCTCTTCTGTAGGAGGGATTGACACTGCAATTACTAACAATGTATTGGCACAGATGTGAGGAGATGATTAGTAGAACAATATAAACAAATACATGGGAATCTTACAACATGATAGGGTCAGCATATAGGTGCAGCAAAGGAAAAATAATAGAGTGCATGAATATGAAATGTCAGATAATTAGTTTTTTACTGTTCTGTATTTTTTGTTTTTTGTTTTAGTTTTTGTGGAATTGGGGATTAAACTCAGGCCCTTGTGCTTGCCAGGGAAGTGCTTATTCCACTGAGCCATCTCCCTAACCCCTATGGTTTTGAACTGTTGTATAAATGTTAAAGGGCTGGATTCTTCTGTTTTTTTTTGTTTTTTTTTTGTCAAAATGGTCTGTATATATAGTTCAAGGTGGCCTCAAACTCACTACCTACTCTCTTCTGGCCTTGAACTTGGCAACAGTCTCTCCTCTGCCTCCTATGTGCTGCGATTATAGTCATGTGCCACAGATGAACAAGTGCTTGTTTCTACATCTAGGTAGAAAACATGTGTTTTAAATCTTTAGCAGTTTTTAAATCTTTATAATGATTAACATCTTATTTTTAGGTATCTGGCAAAGAACTCGGCAACTTTGTTTAGTGCCAGTGATTATGAAGTGGCCCCTCCTGAATACCATCGGAAAGCAGTGTGAGGTGCACTATAACTGGTGTTTGGATCTCTGTCAACATGTTTTTGTTCCTAGTCTTTCTCTTGTACAAATGATGTACTTTGAAGATGTTAGTGTATAACAGAGTTGATGTTTGTTTTGTTCAATTTTAAACAGAAAATAAAAGGGGTTACAGCTCCTTTTTTTTCTTTTTCTTTTTTTTTTT
>PVKA01008355.1:0-44961 GCA_004027165.1 Ctenomys sociabilis
TGGCAAGGATGCTGGGATCAAGACGGTGGGTGTTTAGCGCTTGATGGATGAACGAGTGAGAAGGGGGAATAATTCGGAACCAGGAAGCACCATCCCACGGCTGGTCCCGGGCCCCTTTGGGGGGAACCAGTGTTTAATTACATCTGCAACTCATTAATGCTTTTTGGAGCCTCTTTCCAGATCAGTTCTCCCACAGGCCTCCCGTGGAGCAGTAGAAATTCCAGATGGTTCTTTCCATATGCCAGGGCTCATTCTCTCAAGTAGGCTACATTGGTCATTGACAGAGGGGGATGAGAACCGTGCCCAGGTGGGGGCAAGGTGGAGAGAACTGTGCCACAGTTAAATTAGAAGGGTCCACTGTTCGTGTTTGTTAAGTGGGTCTATAATGATGCCTCTGAAATGTGTTGTGTGGCTCCACAAGGCCATCCTACTTCTAGAGAAGTCAGACTTCAGTTCTGCCTACATTTTATGGGAAATAGCTCATATTATTGGAGCATGTGGCCTACTGATCCCATTTCACACCTAGATCAAAGAGCTCACCTCCGCCACTGCCACTGCAGCTGAGAACTGGTCAGTCTGGGCCAGCAGCTGGTCTGCTCTGGGGACTCCATTAATCCGGATTCTTTTGCTTGTGTTATTGTAATCCTGCTGTGATTATGAGGAGAATCCCCTTCTAAATATATTATAGGACTTATATTTACTTAACTTTAGCAGAATTGTGCAATGATAGACACACTGATGGACTGCAATTTGGAGTCCTGGTGATGAAGGCAGGAGTAGCTCCGTGAAATCATTCCAGCACTGTCGTGTTGTACTCACTTTGCTTACCTGTCTTTATCCGAGGGTGGAGTACATGCTCACCACCTCACCACGTTTGACATGTCCTGGGAAAGAGAAAGAGAAGCAAAAAAAGGTGAATAGATGAATCCAGGAGGTTTAGAAACAAAAGGTACAGCATCAAAGTAAAGGAGAACGATGCTTCTGCTCCCCCTTCATCCTGCTGCTTTTCTCTGAGACCCATTGCACTGAACAGACTTGTGTATGTTTCACTGGCTTCTCAAGACTACAAAAGGCTAGATATTATTCTGCACCCTGAGATCACAGAAATGGGGGTAGCTGGCTGTGATGCCTGTCCTTATGCAGGTCTGATGGTTAATCTCATAACTGCTGGGAAATTTGTGCTGTGGGTGGAGTGGACAGAGTGATTAGGAAGGAAAAGAAAAACTTCTCCAGGAGGGCTATATGATACAGACCAGAGGGAGAAAGCCAAATGTTCGTGTTTAAGCTCAGAAGCGTTTGCAGAGAGAGTGTTTACTATTGTGCATGTGACAATATGTGCAGGGGCCATCTAGGTGACAGAAAGTATGTATTACATCAATTCTATCATTTTGTGCAATCGAGTTTAATAGCTCAAACTTGGTGAAATGGGCTAGAGTTTTGGATTGAAAAAGCTCACTTATTTATTTACTTACTTACTAATTTTTGGTGGTACCAGGGATTGAACTCAGGACCTTACATTTGCCAGATGAGCACTTGTACCACTGAGCTATCTCTCCAGGCCCAGAGTCCACTTTTATAAGGCTCTTGTTTTTATAAGTGTTTGCTTTACATGGCTTTTATCTTGAAACCAAAATCCCACACACGTGCGCCAAATTTAGAACATTCTCTTGCTATGGCATGCTTTTATGTGAACATTTTGAAAAGTACCAGAGATGAGGTTGAGATACATATTATTTATTTAGTCTGCTCATCCATTATCAGTCAATAATGACTTCTTAAATTTAAATTATGTAGGAGACTGACTCAAGAAATGGGTACAACATTGATTTAGCATCTTTGTGTTACAGGTGTGGGGATTTTTAAAAAGTCAGCAGAGAAGTGATGTGGGAAAATGGTGAATCAGAGCTTACCAAACGTGGACGTGTCTGGCCACAGTGTGTCTGCAGGGGTAAATGTTGGCTGTCATTTTCATTATTTTACATTTCCTCAAACATGCAACTTGGGACAGCTAATGTAGTTCTCTTAATAATTCATCAATGCTGGCCCTGCAGAAGAAATAAAAATTACCAGAAAAAAAAGTGAATAGCTTCGTTCCCTAATACTTGGAGAGAAAAATGTGATTATACTGACCACCTGCTCAGTAGAGTTAGTGTATACAATAATGTATGTGTGTTATTTGAATGATATATTTTTGGGCTCTGAAGTATTATGGAGGTGTCACTGGAGTTTGAAGGATGAGTTGCACTTCTGTGTCTGTCTTTCTCTGTGTGTGTGTCTGTCTGTATGTCTTTCTGTCCCTCCGTGCCTCCCAGTTGGACACAGAACAGTTCTCAAAGTTTTGTCATGGTGCAGAGTCATTAGTACCATCCACTGTCCATTCGATGCAAGCTGTTGATTGGCCTCTGATGATAAGCCATTTCCAGTATCCTCACTGGCTGCACCCAGGCCTCTGCACTCATTTGATTGGCTGTCACTAACAATGATGGAAAGAGGCTGGAATTTGCCTCTCACTGAATCCAAGAGGCAAATTCTGGCCCCAAGGCTTCTGTTGCAGGATTCATGGCGAGTCTTATACTAGGGAAGCAAGCGAGGGCTAGGAAAGACAATGCATGAAAATTTGATATGTTAGGCTGGGGAGATAGCCCAGTGGGCTAAGCATCTGTCTGACAAGCACAAGGACTGGGGCTTGATTCCCGTATTGCATGTCATGCTGGCCCCAGAGCCCCGGGCTCGGTGTGCTGGCTCCTGAAACCAGGCATGGTGGTACATTCCTGTAATTCCAAGTTGGGGAGACTGAGATGGGAGGAGTACTATGAGCCCAAACTGTGTAATGATACCCTGCAACAAAAAAATAAATAATTTTTTAAAAAGTTAATTTTCTTGGACAAGTCCTTTAGAACAGCAAGGCACACTGATTCCTAGAATGAGAAATGAGATTATGTCAACAACAGTGCCTCAGAAATTGTGACATATGCCAGTGATTATGGTAGCTTAAAATTTAAAGAGAAAAATTTACTTGATGTCTTTAATTTATGCTGTCACCCCTAAGCTTCAGAAAGTAACACGTGATACATTGCAATACATGTGCCATTCACTGTTTTAGTTGAGCAGTTTTATTCATATATTACTTTATTGTTAATTTCAGAGAAAAGCTATGATAATTTCCCTTTAGTTTTATGGAAATGGCTTCTCTGAAAGGAGAGGTGAAGAATTCTATCTTTAGGCTGTTGATGAGCTGGATTAGACAAAAAACGGGCAGCAGAACATGTGGTGAGGCATGGGGCCCAGGATGCCAAAGGGGGAGCTAGAGAATACAGCGGCTTCGTAGTATTGTATCAGCTATTAATTAGTGCTACTAAGTCATTTCACCCTCTTCCACACCCTCTGAAGGAAGTGTTTTTATTTCCACTTCACAGAAGAGATAACTGAGGCAGAGTTGTTACTCTAGACATATATTTAGCAGCAGGGCTGGGATTCACATCCAAATAATCTGTCTTTATATAATTAGATTAGTGCCAAAAATGAAGGAAAGGGACAGAGTGTGGGGAGTTCACAGGTCTGTGGGCTTGCAGCATGAGCCAAGCCTTCTGGCCCTTACATTTGTTGAGTAAAGCCATGGCAGTATTTACTAATTAAGGTCTTTTAAATAAGACCCTGCCCCTGACTCAGCACATAGGAGAACCTGTACTGTAACATCATGTAACTCAGTGATGTCCCAAATTTTCTGATTAAGGAGATTATGGAGCCACAGAGGAAAGTGATCAAAGATGTAGAGTGTGCCTAAGGAGAGCCACATGGAGAGAAAACTTTCTCTCAGCCTTTCACAGAGAGCAAATTGGTTAAACAGTGGCCGTGACTCATCCACGTGCTGACACTGACAAAAGATCCACAAGCTGCGGTATGGGGTTTCATGGTAAAACCTGAGGGGATTTGACTAACCTTGGCAGATATAAGTTGCATTTATTGTTATATAGGTCTTGCTTTATCTTGGTCTTAAACATCTAGCAGAAAAGTATAATAATGAAGTATGAAAAGTAAAGCCATATTAATATACTGAGCTATAAAGGCTCAAGTCAACAACTTCTGACCTTGCCAGTCCTATGGATAACCCACTACTATTATGGACTACTGAACTATATTGGAATATTTTACTGAATTCACACACCTACAATATTTAAATGGTGAAGGAATACTCATCTCTGACAAAAGTAAACATAAAAGGGGATACAAAGGAAGGACCATTTTGTATCTGTATATACAAAATAGGACAGATATATAGCTACTTTCTCTTAATTCAGTGAGGGGAAAAATTTGTACTAATAGTGTTTGGACAGAATATTATGCCTGCATCTTGTACTATGAATAACCACTATGAAAATAATAACATGCACTGTATTAATTATTGAAACTGTCCTATTAATTGGTTTTGAAACGACCTCATTATTTGTTTCTCAATAAAATTAATAATAATGAAAAAAGACTTTGGCTCTGGCAGACTATGTGTCCTTCCCAGGGCTGCAGGTCCTGGCCTATGCTGTAGTGTAAGTAGCTCCTGAATTCTTGGAAGACTCCAGGAAAAATCACTAAAGAGAGGAGGTGATTCTTGCTTTGGCATACAACTGAGTAATGGCCTTTTCTTTTGCAGACAAGACTGTCCTCGTGGATACTAATCTGCCAGTTCTCAAAGGCCTTTACATTCTGGGGACTCTAGAGTTCCCTGTGGACAGGAGCAATGTTCTGAGTGTGGCGTGCCTGGTCATCGCAGGAGGGGAGCTGAAAGTGGGTGAGTGATGCAACCAGGATTTCAAGCACAAAGGCAGGGTTCCGGGTGGGAAGGGTAGCATTCTGTCCCCTGGGGTCCCCTCCTTAGCAGAGGGAGGGAGGGCAAAGGCAGGCCGGGAGCTTACCAGAAGTGGGTAGAGGTGGCCTCTACTGCTCATTTTATTTTTACTCCTTTACAGGCTGCTAGTGCTAGCAAAGGGGCTAGAAAACACAATAAATGCTAGGAGGCAAAGTTTGTCCAACTAGGCAGCAAAAGACGTTCTTGAGGCTGTGGATGTGTAAGTTCCACTGTATGTGGCAGGGTGTATTGACCAGATCTGGCATGGTGGCTTCCTTATATTAAAGAACAATAGCAAAATAACAACTTCAGCAAAAAAGAAAAATAGAAAACTGAGGTGTTGTAAGTAGACTGCCTGGTTGGAGCTATTATCTGCAATAAGTATGAATGCTGGAGAGGCATATGCCTGGCTCCCAGAGGGACTGGCTTTGCATGCAGGAAGGCATTCCACTTTGCCTGAAATGGAAAAGATCAGGCGAAGAGAAGAATTCTCAGAAACAATGATACATTGTCCCACAGAAAGAAACCTTGATGAGAGGGAAATCATTAGATGTTGTCGTCCGCTTTCATCTCCATTTTAGTCTCTCTGGTGGGAGTGCATTGATGCTTAACTATTTGCATGAAACTTGCATGATTATCAGAAGATTCCTGGAGCATTATGGTCAGCCTGCATTCTTGCAGTGAGAGCAAAATTTAAAACTTTTGAGGCAATTTTGCTGCCACTGATTAAAATCTCATTGGAATTATCCTCTTATTAACCAAATCTCCAGTTAGTTTCTGTAGCTTTGGCTCCTCTTGAGCCTTCTAAGATAAGCAGGAAGCCCTCTCTATGGCTTCCTAGCTGCATTGTCTTGGATGTTCTTTATTTCAGATACTACATTTTTATTTTTTTTAGTAATGGCTCATAGCTACTTACTGTTCTTTTCAAATTTTGTTTCTAGTATAATACAACTAGAAATTTTAGAAACTTATACAGAAAAATATAATTATTCATATTTCTAAATATAAATATAACCACAGTAAATATTTTGTTATTATTCATACTTATTGCCTACAATAGTTCCAACTACAGTGAATATTTGTTATTATAGTTTGTTTTACCAAAATAATTTTCCTGCACATATTCACACATACATATACTTTAGGACATAGAGTCCACAGTTTGACAATCTTTGGGGAGCATATTAATGATGTAAGAGTCTCTCAAAGCCATTGAAGACACAGTTTTAATAGTATGGCTATTTCATGATATATAGATGCAGGTATATAATGATCCATTTAGCCGTTTCTCTCGTGTCAGATGTCTAGATTATTTCAGATTCCACCTATGTGACCTGCTCACCAGGCTCAACTGTCCCTGTTCCAGTCTTCCTTACCTTGGGATCTACTTCTACCAGTGGAGCTAATGGGCTGAGGGATAGGAACATGTTTTCCAGGTCTTTTATAGGGAGCTGATTTGCGTTCCAGAAGGATTGCACAGATGTGCACATTCTACATGTTTCTCTGATTTACAGGGACCTTCCTTTATTGCTAGTTTGTCAGTAAACACATCTTTGTTCTAATTTCTCTGAAAATAAAAAGTCAAGGGGAAAGATACATTCTCGGTGGGACCTGACCTGTTCCAACCAGCGCAGGATTTAAGTCAGATAACTTGGGACCAAATCCACATAAGCGCTCACTTTCTGTTTGATCTCATTCAAGTCAGCTCAGGTTCTTTATCTAGAGCAATACAAGATAACTCTAGAACCCCCTTCAGAGGCATCTTATAGTCACTGAATATATTAACTCATGTGAAGTGCTTTGTATATGGCAAATATATAATAAATATACTTTTATAAGCTGGGATCCAATAAAATAAATGTCACACAACTTGGACAACTGGAGGAGATTTGAGGTAAAAGAACTACACCTAAGTCTAGTAAGGCAGACTATCCCTAGCACCCTTTGGGGCCGGGGACATGGTTCAGTAGAATAAGCAGCTGTCAGGCAAGTGCAAGGGCCTGAGTTCAATCCCCAGTTCTGAAATAAAAACAAAAGCAAAAACATAAACCAACCAAAAAACCCTTTGCTATAGAGGAGAGAGAGAAAGCAGCTGTTATTGAATCCAGAGATGGGGTAGGAAGTGATGAGGACAGATGGGCACTAGAGAGTGGATGCCGTCGTGTGGACTCAGTCAGCTCTGGGGTGACCTCTGTGGTGAATGCCCTGGCCTCTGTCAGTCTCCACATGGTCACTCCTGACCGGATGTCTGAGGAAGAGAGCCGCTATTTTGGAGTGCATGAGGACCAGAGAATTGTGGGGCAACCAGCAGGGTAGAGAAGCCCGGGGTGTGGAAAGGAAGGCTTCAGCAGGATGTGTTGGCTCCTGGCTACCTGCCCAGATACAGCTCTCCTGCAAGTACTGGCCAGGACTCAATGGATGTTTTTGTCATCTCACGGTCAGTCCTGCCAACTGCATTGTCAGCTCAAATTCCTCTTCTGTGTAGGCCTCTACTTTGTAGCTCCGTGTTTCTCACTTGTGTAGGACTTATTTCCTCTCAGGCTTCAGGTGAAGTTAGTGTGCTACTGATTTCATCATCTGATTATTTCAGTATATCTGTGCACACTTGGAAAATGCTTTTAGATGTTGGCTTTTCCCACCAAATTAGTCCTTTTTACCGAGTTGTTTAATATTCTGTGAGATCCTCTCCTGAATAATTTGTAGAAATATTTAATGAAACTGGCCCCTGTTTTGTTACTAAAAAGCTTATTTCAGGTTGGCATCTTTCATTGCTAATTTTGATCCTTTTAAAAAGGTTGTTTTTTAGGTTTCTGGGATCCCTTATTATAGAGTGTTTAAATTGTGTTCTAAAATTCTGGGCCTTTGGGAGGGGGAAAAACATGCTGCATGTTTCCAGTTTTGCTTTATGCATTTCAAACCTTAACTTTTAATTTCTCTACTTCTAACTATATTTTACTGATCATTAGACAACACTAGATCCTTTTTCTTTGTGTTCTATCCATGTTTTCCAAGCCTAGAGCTTGCTTATTGGAACCCATCTGCCCAATGCTATGTGCATTATGCCCGAAGGAAGGCTTTCAACCCATCTGTCCAATTTTACCACACCCTAAAGAAATCCCAACATGAAATAGATAATGTGACTAGTTAGTAAACAAACTTAATAGATGTGGACACTGGCATGGAGTGCTGCCAGGCAGCGCCTGCTATCTGATGCCATTTGATCCAAGTCCCAAAAGCGCAGACTGCAATTCTAGGTGGTCCTCCTTTGGAGGCGACTGGTGCTAGCACAAGCTATCAGCTGACTGTTAGTAGAGTGGAATCATAGGTTGCTACAATTTCAAGGAAACTCAAGATCAAAGCTTTGCTTACAGGGCAACGCTGAATAACAAATGCCAAACTCAATTTTGTTCTTTGTTCAGGGCTTGTCTCATTAGTCTGGTAGGACACTGAGGACAAGCGTGGGCGTCTCAGCTGTGTGCTGCCCCGCACCCTGTGAGCACTGGGTGCTTCCCTGTGGCAAGTGCTGGGGAGATAACAGGGGTGCAAAAACTTAGACTGTGACACCTGGTGCAAGAGACGAAGTCAATGAGAGTAGAGACACATAGGTATAAAAGCAATGGGATAAACAACAGAGTAAGAGGAAGATAACTTTTCATCACATCTTTGTCCTCTGTGCCACATTTCATATACCTTTTCTTTTAACCAGGAGAAGGTTTGAAGATGAAGGAAGGTATCTGAAGAGGTACAGATGGGTAGATCAGCATGACGCTTCTCAGCAAATTGTAAATATACCTTATGTGTGTCCCGGAATGGTGGTGGCAGCTGAAGTTTCGTTGCCCTACCAGCCCTGCTTGCAAAAGCAGTAGATAGACATTGGGTAGTTTTCTGAAAGAATGTTGCATGCCTATATGGAAGGAACAGTTAATGTTAAAAATTGTTTGGACCAATTTTGCATACCTATACCTGGTGATGTGAACAAGTACTTTGAAGATAACCGTATATGATGTGACAGCCATTGTTGATTTCCTACCATCTTGTTTTGAAACTGTATCATTTTTTAATGTTTCTTTTTCTTTTTTAGTCTCTAAAATAAAAAAAAAAAGTGTTACATGCTTAGGGCTGGGAAGATCCCTCCCCGCCCTGGAGGAGAATGTTACAAGAGCACAGTGAAAAGGGACAAAGCTGCCCACTTGTTTCAGGAAAGAGATCGCAACCAATCAAATTAAGCCAATAGAACTAATGAGAAGAGAATCCATTAGAAAGCTATTAATATCTGAAAGTCACTAAGATGAGCTGGGGATATAGCTCAGTGGCACAGTGCCTGTCTGGCAAATGCAAATGCAAGGTACTGAGTTCAATTCATGGTACCCCCCCCCCCCAAATCACTAAAATAGCCTGGCTATGTTGATGTGAGGCAAGGAGCAGTTTAGGATTCATTCTGCCTTTCAGGTTAGAAAACCCTCATCAGTGCGGGCATGAGCAATCAGCCTCTGATCACCTCTCATCAGTGCAGTGGCCCTGGGAAAGTTTTGGGGATGAGGTATCTCAGTTCCTTTGGCTGGAAATGGAAATAATAGCAGCCCTTACTCCCCAGGGTTTTAGGAAAGTGCAATGACATGACACTTATTAAACTGTTTGAACAGTTTGATGCACAGCACTCACCCACTTCACATTTTGCTGGGACTTTACAGAGGACCCAATGAAGAGCAAATAAATTTATAGAAAATAAACCCACAAGAGGTCTGCACTGAAGGTGTGTGTGTGTGTCTGTGGGCTGTTAGCCTGATTTTGAGATCAAATGTGTGAATTATATTAACCAAATAGTGTTCGAGGAGAGAAGGAAAATGTTCAAGGCTGAAATTTTGAGTACCTGCAGCCTTCTAAGGATGAAAAAAGAAGCTGAGATCAGGTCGGAGAATGAAAGAGAAGCTGGACCATAGACAGGAGGAAAATGAAGTGATAAAAATGACATCTTAAAAGAAAGGAGAGAAAAAATAAAGGAGAGTATGTACAAGAAAAGAAAGTGGTCAGGCATATGAAATGTGGCACAGAGGACAAAGATGTGACAAAAAGTTGTCTTCCTCTGACTCTGTTGTTTATGATGTCTGATGCAGTCTTGATGAAAAATGTTACCGGGCGTGTAGAAGAAAGAAAAATGCGCTGTAGTTCTAGAGGTTGTAACTTTTAGTAAAATCAGTGCTATCTGTTCTTTGACAACTGCGTTTTTTGACAAGATATTCCCAAGGATCAATGAAGGTGTTTGATGCCATGGCTCTGAAGTAACCTTCCGTGACATAGACTGATGTCATCAAGTCTTCATAGACTTACTTTCATGAATAAGCTGTTACATTAAAAAATGAGGAAAATATGCCAGGTGTGGTAGCACAATCCTATAATCCCAGCATTCAGGAGGATTGTCATGAGTTCAAAACCAGCCTGGGCTACAAAGTGAACTTAAGACCACCCTGAACTGCATATCAAAACTCTGCCTCAAAACAACCAAAAAAAAAAAAAAAAAAAAAAAAAAAAAAAAAAAAAAAAAAAAAAAAAAAAAAAAAAAAAAAAAAAAAAAAAGAAAAGAAAGGTAAAGAAAATATATATATATATTAGGGAAAAAAAAATCAATCCTTTGATGAGGTGGTTTTCTCTTTTCATATGGATCTGTCCCTTGATTTTGCCCCTGCTCCTTTTGTCTTTTATTGAATGTCCATTTAGTGTCAGGCCCTTGCATATGCAATACTAAGTATGCCAGGTAAGATTTTTGCTTGAATTATTTTGTTGGGAGAAAGAGTTTCATAGCAATATAAAGGCAAAGGACCAGCATAGGTGCCATTGCATGCTGTGAGGAAGCCAAGTAAGGTAATGATTCCAAGAGTCCTGATACTGGGTACCCTAAATTAGGTAGGCTGTGAAGATCTTTCTACAGAGTCAGTGTGACCTAGGATGAAAGAGACAAACAGGATCTTTACACTTGCAAAGATTTGGAAAAGAGGGTTGCAGACAGGAGGAAAAGTTACTAGCAATGTCCAGAGGCAGGAGGGTGCTTTGCACAATGGTGAGGCAGAAGGGCAGCTATTGGACCTGCAGAGTAGTGGTCAATGGGTGGACATTTATCGTGAACACCAAAAAATCACCATGTAGGATGGATTTTGAAATATGTAGTACTGTATTTCTTCCCAAAGCTTTAAAACATTACTTAAATTGTTTTAAAAATAGTGACATCTTAATAATCTCATAGAAAAGCTTTAAAAAGAGAACTTATCTCAAGAGCTTCAAGTATACGGAAACTCTAGAGACCCGGATTATAAGTATGGTCCAACAAGTCGTTTGCCACTTCTAGAAAGTTCCCCAGAGGACATTTGTAGATGTGATCTTGAAAGCCCCCTACTGCGTGAGCCATCTGTACAGATAGGGTAACTGACATCCAGGATGAGTGTTTATTTACTGGAAAACAAGACCTGGTTAGAGACTACTTTGGCTACTTCTCATTCTCCCCAGGGATCACTTTTGCTCTGAGATTTCTCCTGTCTCCATTCAACAATTTTCAGTGCATCTTTTTTTCTGGTCCATTTTCATTTATGTTGTCACTTCAGTGTTCACCTAGGGCCTGTTCCCCTAAGTGTGCTCTCCACTGCACGTTGCACTTCCTTAGGACATCTGGTGTAGCCTGAGCACCTGCTGCGCGGCAGGTTCCTGACAGTGTGGCACATATGTGTGAGCCCATGTGCATGTGTGTGTCTGGCATGTATATATATGCGTGGACATACCTGGGTCTGTGTTTCAGCTTAATGCCTCTCTTTTTCTTAACATATTTAAATCACTACATCTGTGCGGGAGGAATTACAGTGCTAATATTTCAATGACTACAATATAGTCATTTAGCTCCTATATGGAAGGAAGAAAGCAAGTACAATAGAATATCAGAAGAGCTGGTGATTTCTACACACTCAAATTAAGGTCTGTTCAGGACCGATTAAAGAATTCTCAATTGAAAGGTTGATCAGTAAACATTAAATTATTGATTATTTGAAGTGTCTATGTTTTTCCATTTTGCCCCATGAATTGCTGTCTAAACCCATCATCTTCATTTCTGTCCAGTCTTTTTTTTTTTTTTTTTAATGATTGATGGACTGATTCATTGATGTGGCACAGGATTTCACTACACAGCTCAGACTTGTAGTGATCCTCCTGACTCAGCCTCCCCAGTGCTGGGATTACAGGTGTGTGCTACCACACCCAGTTTTGGTGGCCCAGCCCTTGCACTTGCCAGGCAGGCGCTTATACTGCTGAACTATCTCTTCAGCCCTCTGTCCACTCTCAGATATGAGGCATGTTGTTCTTATGCCTCATCATATTCCCTCTGTCATCCTGTGTATCAGTGATGTTAGCATGGTACTGATTAAATATTCAACTTCTAATTGTATTAAAATTGTATATGATACATTTTCTTATATAATTTGTAAGATTTTAGAGATGGATAACCAATAATATTTTCTGTAATGTACTGTGAAAATAATATAAAATGTATTATACAAATATGAAATCATATCACATTTATACAAATTACATAAAGATAATATGAATTTGTTATAAATAACAATCATATGCATTTGTTACCAATAAAAATTGTACAAATTTATATAATTCTATTCAAATAAATTTCTATAGTATATATTCTGATTCATATTTAAGAGTTAGCAGAGCCTGCCCTGCAGCTCAGCAAGCCACACTGTGCTCGCTCATGGGCATAACTGTGAAGTTGCCATTCACTGTATCTTTGGCTCTTTGGAGGTCACGTGATGAGCTGCCCAGTAATTATATTAAACTTGGTCCTAGTACTTGTCACATTCTTTTCCAGGACCAGTGATGGCTATTTGTCAGGTCTGTCTCGTCTCTGCAGCCAGGAGCCTCAGGCTCACATTAGTACACTCCCTGGCCTGTCAGGGAATGCAGCGGTGGGTGCGGGAAGCCTCTTTGCTTTCACCGCTGGCTCGCTCAGTCCCAGAGAAGAGGAAAAATCCATCTGCAGTTCGCTGCCTCTGAGCTGACGTCCTTTGAGGCTCACTGCCTGAGTGCATGCTTGGGAGCCGAGTCTGGGCGAGCACAGGTCACAGCATAACCTCAAGCCTGAAGCCACCACGGCACTGAGGAGTCAGAGCCTGGTGTGGTGTTCATTTAAAAATAAAACATGAAGTTGATGAGTTCATATAAATGTCCATTTTCAAGTTCAATTAGTTATAAAATAATACGAACATTTAATGTGTGAGGATGTGTTACCTATCTAGAATAGATGGTTTCTAAATTAATGTGCATTCGAAGTCAATATATCACTTTTTATACCACCTGATGTTATAAGTAAGATCAAGGTGATGTAGCTTTTAAATATTACTGTTAAAGCTTTGTATTTCATAGCTACCAAAAATCATGAAATTCCATTTCTGTGTGTAGAGTCCATAATGGGTTGTAGACTGTTTTTAAATAGCATGTATTTCAACATCAGATTAAAAGTCAAAAGACGTGTCTGTTTTTAAGAGATATAATTCATTTGCAAGCATTGCATTGTACTTAATTTACTTTGCATTTTGGATTACTATGTTCATAACATTGATTTGCCTTATCACATACACCATGTTTACATTATTTGCCATAAAATATTTAGCAAACTTAGTTGTGAGTTTTGGGGGCCATCCCATGGCATACATGTCATTGCACACAATTTTTGATTTTTTTCTCCTTAGAAAATTTTTTTCATTAATTTTATTGAGAAACAGCAATAAGACAATTTCAAACCTGATTAGTAGGGCAGTTATAATAACTACTGCAGTGCTGTTGTCTTTGTAGTGGTCATTCATAGTACAAGATGCAGACATGATATCCTGTCCAAACACTTAGTACAAATCTTTCTTCTCATTCATATCATAGTGATTGATATGTGCACCTATGTTTAGAGCAGCACAATTTGTGATAGCCAAACCTTGGAAACAACCAAAATGCCCATCAACTGAGGAATGGATGATAAAGTTGTGGTATTTTTATACAATAGAATATTACTCAGCTATAAAGAATGATAAACTCAAAGCCTTTATATTTAAGTGGATGCCACTTAAAGATATACTTATAAGTGAAATAAACCAGACTCACATGTGTAAATATAGTCTCCATAGGTAAGAACTTAAATATTTTGTTTATTTATTTTTTATGTATTTGGTACAGGGTCTCATTATGCAGCTTGGATTTATACTGATCCTCCTGTTTTCAGCCTCTCCAGCCCTGGGGTTCCAGGTGTGGGCCCCCACTCTGGGACTCGGTCACTGGCTCAGTGTACTCTGTGGGGAGGGGCTGGCATGGCACATAGTACCCAGCACTTGCCTAAACAGGTACTTAGTCAACTGAGCTATCCCACCGGCCCTTAAATATCTTAAAGAAAGTACTAATATAAATGCTCTTCTGACTTATTTGAAGTAGTCAACAATATTTTCCAAATGAGTGTTTCATAAACTGTACTTTTTAAGCTTGTAAACCTCTGCATTAGTGACACAAACATTATATAATAAATAAAAATAAAGATTTATCTATTTTTATTTATTATATAAAAATCAAGGTGCAGGGGAGAGGGCTCAGATTGGTAAGCACAAGGTCCTGAGTTCAATTCCTGGTACTGCATGCTATGTTGGCCCCAGAAGCTGGTATTGTGGTACATGCCTGAATCCCAGCTCTTGGGAGGCTGAAACAGGAGGATCGCTAGTGAGACTTGTATCAAACAATGAAAGATAATTATTTTTATAATTAAATTGTTGATTTTTATTTTAAAATTATTACTTCTTATAAGTATTAAAGCTGACTCAGAGTAAACTGTGCCACATTTGATTGGCTTGGCAAGACGTGCCAGCTGGATTCTGGCAGCAAGAATGTTCCGGACCCTCTGCTCTGGAGAAAATGGCACTACAGAGCAGGACCTGGGCATAGCAGTTACGGCCCCAGTAGAAGCTCAGCTTTCAAGGTCATCTCTGTATAATCTATTTCTAAGGGCAGGTAGAGAGGAGAGAAAATGATTTGAGGTTAATTGCTGGACCAATCTTGTATAATCATTATATATTTATAAAATGTCAAGATTAATTCTGATAGGAATAACAATTTTTAAAAAATATTTATTTATTTATTTGGTATGGGATCTTGCTGTGCAGCTCAGACCTGTAGCGATCCTCCTGTCTCAGCCCCCCCAGATCTGGTATTACAGGTATGTACCACCACTTCCTGTTTCAGTGGCCTGCTTGATGTAGGGCTGGCATAGTATGTAATACCGGGGTTCAAACCCAGGTCCTTGAGCTTTCCAGGCAGATGCTTAGACCACTGAGCTATGTCCACAGGCCAGGAATAGCAATTCTTTATAAAGATACTTTGTTGTTTTGGAAAAAAATAATATATCCCACAATTTTGGCCAGTTTCTATGTAAGATGATCTGGTGAAGTAGTCGTTTTTACTCTTTTTAATGAAATACTCTTTGTTTATCACTGATTTGTTGAAGTCCTCATACACTTGCAGCAACTCCTTTTGTTGATTATATGAATTGCAAATGTCTTTTCCCACTATATGACCTGTTTTCTCGGTCTTCATAGTATTATTCAGTGACTGGAAAATATTAATTTTAATATAGCCCACTTTATAAACTTTCCATCTTGAACTGTACATTTTAATTGCATTAAGGCCAGAAAGCACATGCTATATAATTCCAATCCTTTTGAATTTGTTAATTTTGCTTTATGATCAGTATATAATCAGTTTTAATAAATGTATTATTCATGCTTGAAAAGAGCATGTGTTCTTTGTAGCAAGTCTATTTTTTTTATGTTATGCCAAGTGAAGTGTATTATTCAAAACTTCTATATCCTTAGTATTTTCTTATTTTATGAGAGCTTTGTTAACTTTGTGGCTGTTATTGTAGTCTATCTATATTTTCTTATGTTTTTCTCAATTTTTGCTTCATATATTCTGAATCTGTGGTGCTAGGTACTTTTTTTTGGCTGGCTCAGGAGGACTTCAGGACAGGTCTAGTAAGGCCTGAGGATCTGGGGATCGAAGCACAGGATCCTGAGCCCGTGTGCTTTGCTTAAGCAGGCACCTGAGCACCTGAGCTAATAGGCAGGCACCCTTGATGCCAGCTACATAATACTGAACATTGTACTAATTTACATATAAGCTAAGTGTTTTTATCTATAAGGTGTTTCTCTAGATTCCTAATTGTTTTCTGCAACAGAGTTAGTTAAAACGAACTAGTTCACCATTTCTCGGTTTTATATAGATGAACTCTACTGGCGGCATACTGTTTCCTCTCTCCATTCACCAAGAGGAAGAAGCAGGTGCCATTGGATTGGCACTACAGTTCTAAGTACTGAGGTCCAAAAGGATGTGCTGTGGTGGCTGCTGAGGAGAGGCTGAGGAGACAAGGAGAGGTCTGAAAAGAGATGGCCTTGTAGAAGCTGAAGGAAAAGGGAGCTGCAGAGACTTGTGGGGTTTTGTGGCTCAGCGACTGGGCACATGGAAATACCTGGCAGATGGGCAGAGGTTCTCCAGGAATGAAGTTGTGTCTCACTCAAGGGCCTTTCAAAGAATTTTGAAGTGTTTGCATTTATAAATAAAGGCAAAATGAAGGAACTTGCTCCATGTGCCACACTGGCTCCTTAGGACAAATTCCTTGAAGGACATTGACCGACTGCCCTCTGGGCCACCTGCATTTTTATGCACAAAGGAGGCCTCTAATTTATGGTCACAGAGGGCTTTTAGAAATCTGTGAGAATAGAACCAAGGAGGCTACAGGAGGATGAAGGAGAAGGCCCAGGCTCACCTGTGGGCAGAGTGAGCTCAGAGATCGGTCACTTCCTAGCAGGGTCTGGCCAAGCTTGGAGTATGGGGAATCACCTGGGTGCAGTGGGCTCAAGCATAAGGTAGGTTTATACTTACTGCATCAAAGAAGTTTAGTTAATAAAATTACAATAGGTCCCTTTGCCTTTGTCTTACCTTTGAAGGCCAAAGAATCCATTTGTACCCTGTCATTATAATGGGTATCTTTCCTACACCAGAGCTTGTTCTTTTTTCCATCTCCGCAGGTGATTTTAGCATCTGGAACCCATTCTGTTTTCTGCTGCTAGCCAACATGCTGCTGAGTAGTATGGGCTTTGCTTTACTTTTGTCTTATTCCCCTTATCCTTGTGGCCTAGAATGGTACTTACTAAGTTCAAGGCCCAAATTTGCCACGTAATAGCTGTGTAATTCCTGACAAGTCGCTTAACCTCTCTTTGCCTCAGTTTCCTCAAGAGAACTTTTACAACGGTCATCAAAGACCAATGAACACTAAGTGAAGTCATGCCTGCGAAAACACATGGAAAGTCTTTGCAGAAGAATGACAATTATTTCCTCGCCATTATGAATTCATAAATTCCTCAAGGGTTCATGTGCCTCTTGCGATCATGGTTTTCAAAGGCAAACCAGGGACAAACTGCCTTAGCCTGAGCATCTTTTCTGTCGAGGAGGCTAGTTGCACAGAGGACAAAGTCATCTTTCTTTAATTGCCAGGTTTAAGGATGTATTTTTTTCTAAGGATCTCACCTTTAAAGCTTTGCGTTCCCCAGCTTTTATTAATACCAGAAGCACTGCATTTTCCTTTTAAGACAGCGAGTCCCCTCCTTTTGCCCTTGCATTGTTTTTACCTTTTCCTGATCCTCCTCTTTTCTGTCCCTTCCCCCAGGGTGACAAAAAAGATCTCAAACTCTGGTCACTTCAGATACCAAAACTCATGGCAGGCCGACTAATTTTGAGCAGACTTTCTGGGAAAGCTCCACATATGCTGCAGCTTTGGGTTGCATAATTGATTTAATCTCTGATTTTAGAGAAATGCTGAACTCTTTTTGTAGGACTCTGCATACATTTCTCTAGGGCAAAAACTGTCCTACTTTTTTCACTCTGGTATCTGTTTAGTACTAGGCCATTTTCCCCCAAGACTTTCAACTACCCTTCGTGAAATAAATGAAATCACAGTTGGAAAACAGCTTATTGGACAGACTTATAACCGCAAGATAAGAGCCACCCATGCACATTCGCTTAGCATTCTCCTCCCTCCCGCTTCCCTTCTTCTTGCATGTGGCATCTTTGTTTGGACTAAGAGGGTGCTCCACTGAGGGTTGTGTTGCCAGCAGCATACCTTAGTGTCATGCTGGGACACAAAGGCCGTGGGTTCTAATTCTTGCTCCCGCTTGGCCTGCAGTGCCTCTGTGCAGACTTGCTTACCTGAGTTTTTTCTTTCAATAATTTTTCTACAGTAAATGTATGAAGGCTGGACTGAATTGTAGGGTGCAGTGAGCTCTGACTCACTATACAGATGCCTTCTGGCTGAGCGGGAGATGTGAACTGCCCGTGGGAGGGAGCGGTTTACATTGCCTGAGAGACCCACTAACCAAAAGGATGAGCAGGCAGCTTTAAGTTTGTCGGTGTTTTTCAGACATAATTGCAAACTAATTGTTGGTTATGTTCTCAGGAAATTTCTAGACTAGAAAGGCTCACTTGGTAGCAGACAGCTGTTTGGGAACCCGACTGATGCACTGCAGTTTGGAGACTGCTGTGCTATGAGTTATTTCCTAAACAACTAAGTCGATAATATTTTCTGAATAACACCTTCCTAGGTCCATATTTACCAACGTCATTTTAGCAAGTTCCCTGAACAGTTCTCGTATTGTAAAAGTGACCAGTCACCGTGTTATATCGGTAGGATAAGATCAGAAGTAATACTCCCATCTACTATCTAAGTATCATCTCCTTATTGCCTTTATGTGTCTTTAAATTATGAGTGAATTTATATAAAATAACTTCATTGCTTGCTTCATCAGAAACACAGTTAGATCACTGCTCAGATAGACCTTGTTACTTGGTGGTTGGCTACATTTGGGTAAGTTGCTTCCATTCTGAGCCTCCTCCTGGGTGAGCATGTACAACTGGTGGAGGATCTACATCTCGGGTTTGTGGTGTGGTCAAATGCCAAAATGCAAGTGAAGCAACTCGTGCATCAAATGCCCATAGTCAGCTCATCAGCCGAGTCCTGCGTAGTGGCACCGTGTGATAAATGAGACTGAATCTTGATGGTTTGTGAAAAGACTTGATTGGGTTTCACTGTAGCTTTTGTGTGCTATTCAGATCTGTTGTGAATCTCATTTTTTTCAGACCCTGGCAGCTTTCATGCCAGAGAAGGTCATTGCAAGGCCCTGCTAAAACCTACCAACTCTCTTAAAATATCAACTGGGAGCTGGTATTACAATCACTCCTACCCAAATTTATTTAGCTGAAATAATTTGTGTGCTCAGGATAGGTATTACTAGCCTAGGAAAGTATCTGGCCTAATGAAGAAGGAGCAGTGAGTATTCGTTGAGTAACAGTCCAGTCTCCTTAGAAGCCAACTGAATTTTGTTTTGCACCCTGCCTGTCCCACCTGTGTGGCTCTGCGGCTGTTCTCCATGCAGTTTCCTGCACAGCAGCATTCTGCACTCTCTCTTTACTTTCTGATTGCTTTATATTATATATTTTTTTCTTTGTAAACAGGTACTTTAGAAAATCCCTTAGAAAAAGAACAAAAGCTTCTGATTGTCCTTAGAGCCTCAGAGGGAATCTTTTGTGATCGTTTGAATGGAATTCATATCAGCCCTGGAACAATTGGTAAGAGGACAGAATACTTTTATTAAAATCAAATAAGTTTGTGTGTGTGTGTGTGTGTGTGTGTGTGTGACAAAGAGAGAGAGAGAGAGAGAGAGAGAGAGAGAGAGAGAGAGAGAGAGAATTCATGGAACATTTTCTAAATTCCAGGCACTCCTCTAGATAACCTACTTATATTTCACTTTCTTGTTCTCTTGTGAGCACTACTTTATAGATGTCAGAGATGAGGGGCAGTTGGTAAAAGGCCACACATCTTTTATTGCCAACACTTATTATACCTAGATATGGCAAACATCAAAGTGTAGGTGAAGGATGCATATTATCAACTGTACATACTGTGGTTATTGATATATTTTATGCTGATAGATCTATAGGGTTTTAGGACTCATTTAGTATTGACAGTTTTTACACCTCGTATTGGCTTTGTACCTCACCTTACTCTTAGAACTGGCCTACGTAAGAATACAAATACTGAGACTGCTCTTGAATAGCAGTGACATAAGAACTCCAAAACTGCTCAGCTCCTGGAGATAAGAGAGTGTTCATCTGATTTCAAGGGCTGTCCCACCGGCTCTGTCCAGGCATTGCCAACTTGGTAAAGGGAATGTAGTAGCTCTTCGTGAGAAACAGCCTCCCTTTCTGTAGTGATGCACATCTGTGATCCCAGTACACAGAAGGCAGCAGAACAGGCAGGTGTTCAAGGCTAATCTGGGCCTCAGAATGAGTTCAAAGCCAAGGTGGACCTTACAGCAAGACAGCCTCAGGGAAAAAGAAAGAAAAGTTGTTTTCAAAACTGGATTCTTTTAAATTTTTTCCTTCCCCTCACGTATAGAATTTTTTAATGAATCAGCTCACTTACTTTCTTGCATGTGTGTTGTGACATGTCTTAAACAAAGTACTGTCACCATTCAGGATCCCAATTTTAATGGCAGCTCACTGAATGCATCAGTGCGTTGGCTACTTTTGCCGGAGTTGCTCTGTGCTTTAGCTCCTGCAGTGAGACGGTTCTGTGGGATGCTTCAGAGCACTGGGAGATGACGTGTCGGGCAGTGTGCCCTCTGCCAGCTTAACTTGATACCTACTACTGCCATTGCTTAGCTAGTGCTTTGCAGCTTCCCAAGAGGTTTTCAGATATGCTATTTTATCATCTTAGCAACAGAATATTGAAGAAATTTGGTATTTTTTCCAACTGATGAACTAGAAAGTTTAGAATAAGAGCATTCGGGGCTCTCTCTGACCTAGGGTGACCATGTTGGATCAAACTTTCAGTTAGAGCTGGACATGGGTACCTGTCCTGACCTCTGCTTTCAACCACATGATTAGACTCCTGTCTTGAAATTCTCTCCTGATATTAAATTTAAATATCAAAATATTTGTTTTACTGCATGCTACATTTTTTATGGATCTTAAGTAAATGACAAATTTTAATTCTTTAAAATCCTTTATGATCTCACTGAAACAACTACAGAGTAGTGTCACTTCACAGGAAAGCTTTGATGACTGGAAATGACCAAGAAATCTGTTTTTCTGGTCAATTGAATTTTCTGGATAATTCAAATTTAAAGACATGAGCTGTTTTTTGTTATAAACCTTGTTGTTGGAAAAAAATCTCTGTAATTATTTAAGACCCTTCTGTGACCAACTTTATTAACTTATGATGAGAAAAGATTTTTTATGTCATGATAACTTGTGAAATGTATGCATAAAACCATATCATGTGAATGAGTGCTTCCAAGAAAGTCATAAAGTGGGATTTTAAAAACCTCTTTCAGTTTTATTTTCTGTTCTATTTCTGGATTAGAATATGGAGTGAATTGCAGATATTGGTGTAAACAGTGGTTAGTTTCTAGTTAATAGAGATTTTATTATTCTGAAACATATTAGTGAAAGAGCCAATGTTCATTACTGTTGTTAACTTCTTTTATTCATGTACTTTTCTACTGAATGTTGGGAATTTTTCAGAATTTTAGATTACTCCTTCACAACAAAATAGGGTGTGTTAATCCCAGAATAGGCAAAATACTATTTAAATACAGGAAGAAAATACTGAAACTTCTAGTTTAATATGCATATAAATACTTTTAAACAAATTTATTTGTCTAAAATAATAAATATTAGGTCCAGAAATTCATGTGCCCCAGTAATAATAGGATTGGCTGGTTTATTTGAGACAATACCCAGTGACCATGGAAGATAAAAAAGAGATTAAAACCCACATTTAAGGGATCTTTGCTAATGAGACCCTGTCCCATATTCATGCCCACTTGCTACGTGACTCACTTCCCCATTTGATACTGGATTTAATCAATTTTACCTGAGCAATGGTGCTTGCAATCTCATTGGTTGACCGTAGCTTTGTCCCAACTCATGCCTACCTAAGTGAGTTCCCATGTCTTCTCCACCACCTTAGACCTGCCTCACCACATGATTTTCCTCTATAAAAGTCTCTGGAAGAAACAGCTTCCCAGGGACCATCTACTCGTGCCCTCCTCTTCTGTTCTTCTCTTGGACAGGAGCTTTCTTTCCCCCCAATAAACATATTCTGCTCATAAAAATATAATAAATATTTCCTAAAGAGTATAAAACCACAATTACTGTCATGCAGATGGGTTCATAGACACAGCACTTCTCGAGCATTATAATATCAGAAATTTTGTGTAATATGGTGGGAAATACCAATCAAATCTGTAGGAAAAAGACCCAAAGGAATAAAACTGGGCTGGTCGAGCAAGTACCTGGTAAGAATTTAATTTGTGAGTCTAAAATAGATTTTACTTTGAAACAAAGGAAAGGCCCTAAAGATTTCTTGCTTGATATTGCACCAGAAAGCCATCCCCAGAAAGTACAATTGGCCTTCTGTCTTTGACAGTGAGGTGCATAACAGAAAATACCAAGCAGCATTTGAAGTAGTTTTAAGTCACTTACTAGTGGGAAGGAATAGCTCTTTGAATTGAGGTAACCATTTGAGAGTTTTTCTGTTTTAGATTATTATGCTGTGGTATGGTGTTAATTTCTCTGTACCTTTTGAGAGGATAGGTGGCAAATCTACATGAGATGCATCCAATCTACTGAAAATAGAGTACTTAAATATTCTTTTTTCTCATAAGGTGTATATATTCTGAGTCACATATTTTGCACAATGACCTCCGAAGTGAGTTTCACTTACATGGTCTTAAGAATTTTGCAGTATCTCCCCACCCACCCGTTGCCTTTCTCGTTTTCAGGGGTCTATGGGAAGTTCCAGCTTCATAGCGCTTATCCTAAGAAGCCCTGGACACACCTTGCTGCTGATATTGCTCCAGGGAATGATAGGTAAGGAGTGAATAGGGCAGGCATTTCGGCTTTTTGCTGTAACATGAAATTTAACTTTAAATGTGATTGAAGACTGACTAAGCAAAAGAGGGATATCAGAGATTTAAAAATTCTTTAGAACAAAACATGCAAAATGGGGGGTGGTGTAGAACATCATTTACTCCAGGAGTAAACTTTACATAATAAATGTTTATTGTTTTCAGCAAAATCTGAAAAAATGTCAGGGGCATGAGATAATAAATAGAGTATGAGTTCCGAGTTGAAAAAGTAGTATGGTGAGGATGAGATGAAATGTGGAGTTTAATAATGCACCCTGAAGAAGAGAATTGCTTGCTGCAGACAGAGAGCTAATGAGAGAACAAACCCCCTTGGGTCTGCCAGGCCCAGAAAACAAGATGAGAGATAAAAATGATAAATAATGAATGGCTTGAAGTAGAAGCCAGAAACAGAGGGCTACATCTACGTAGTTGTCCTTTTCATCAACAGACCATAATAGCTGCACCAAAGGGAGTCAGGAGAACTATTATCAAATAGCAAACCCAGGAGAAGTGATACCTGATTTAAACATGAAAAAAGTGATCACTATGCTACGTTATCTTCATGGTAGAATAAAAAATGTTCAAAAACAGAAATGAAAATCCTGGGAGGACACACAGTCTTCTAGTATGAAAATTCTCATCTGTACCAGTAGTAGATAAGAATAACATAAATAAATATACAAGGGACAAAGATGGTAACCAAGCAACCAGACAACCTGCTAATATGCCATTCATAGGTGAAAGTGAAGTAGACAACTGTTGCTTTGGAAGAACTGAGAAAAATGAAAGCAAGTTAAGGTGTGGATATTAAACTAATTTGAAAATTCAAGAGCTATATATATGGTAATGCTTACCATATTAATGGGTAGTATTAAAATAATTTAAACATAACCCCATAAACATGATACAGTAAAATCCTTAAAGCCAGACAAGTTTGAATAATTATTCTTATAATGACACTATGCTGTGTAAAATTTGAAAAGCTAATGTAATTAGTTCAGATTTTGTTTATATGAAATGTACATAGCTATAGGACGCGTGTGCATGCGTGCATGTGTGTGTGTGCGCACCCATGCCTGCGTGTCCTCCAGGCAAGTTTAAAACTAGAAGGGTGGGCCCACAGGTTGGAAAGTCCCTGCAGTCCTGAGGTACAATTTCTTTTTTCTCGGGGAGATCTCAGATTTGCTTCAAGGTCCTCGGGCTGATTAGTGAGGTGCACGTAGACTATTAAGGAGAGCCCTCCTTCCTTAAAAATCAACTCAGTGTGTTGATCCATCTATAAAATACACAGTGATAGTCAGGTAAGAGCTTGCTTGTGAGATAGAAATTAAGATGTAACATGTTTTTAACCAGGGAAAATATTAAAAAATTCTTTAAAAAATGTAAAGGAAAATATTAAATGAAAGAAATTTAAATTTGAGACCAAAATTAAAGAGCCACAAAATTATTAACAAAAAAGGATAAGAATCCAAAATAGAGAAGATAACAGCAGTTTACATTAATTAAGATTTTAGTTCCTAGTGAGATCCTGCCAGGATAGTTTAATAACGGGTAATATGGTATATAAATACAAAACCATATGTGTAAGAAATATATGGGGAAACTCACAAAAACTACAATAGCAGTCTAAGATTTTACTTAACTTTTAATTCTTAGCCTTTTAATCAGGCTATAAAGATTTAAAACTATGAATAGTATAATAAGATCAACTTTATTTAAGTAAGTTTATACTGAAGTATATACATAATTAAAACCATAATATCTTTGAATAGTTAAAAAGTCAGACCAGAGTGTAATAAACTGAGTAAAATGCAGAGTAAATGCACAGGAACCTTAATATCTTGGAAGAAAAGGAAAAGATAAACGACTGCTATATCAAAGTGAACATAGAAAGTTTCCCAAGAGCATCCTTGGGGAGTGATGAGTTACAGGAGCCCTGGAGGTGAGCTGAGACTGTACGTGCCAGCTCAGGAAATGCTTACATAATTGAACAAGCAAGAGTGAGGACGTTAAACTGTTGCTACAAGAAACCAGAAACAAGATGAAAGAACAGGAACAAAATAACCAGTTAATCTGGTGAAATCAATCAGTGAAAGATAAAGGCAAAAATTAGTGCATTAGAAGGTAGGAAATTAATGTGTTGAAACTCTTACACGCAGTGGGTTAGGGTCAGCGAGGTAGAGCAGCAGACTAAGTGCCTGCTTTGGCAAGTGCAGGTCCTGTATGCCATGCTGGCCCCTTCCCAGGGGCGCGCTGAGCCAGTGGCTGAGTCTAGGCGTAGTGGCGCCTGCCTGTGAACCCAGCACTGGGAAGGCTGAGAACAGCATCACTAAAATCCGAATTGTGTAGTGAGACCTTGTACCAAGTGGAAGAAAAAGAAAGGGTGGTTTAACTTCTAAGGACTTTAATTATACAAAGAAGTATGCAAAATTAGACATAAGAATTCAAGTACAGTAAGTACAGAAAAGTTAAAATTGTATGAAGACAAGATTAAGATTAAGCTTGAAAAAACCATTTGAAAGTTTTTGAAAGAATTAAATTTTATATGCAGGAATTTATTTACTTATTTATGGAATTGAACTCATGACCTTGCACTTGCTAGGCACGTGCTGTGCTGCTGAGCTACATCCCTGAGTAGTCAGGGTTATCAGGATCAATTTAAATGATTACAGTTGGCAAAACAGAATAAAAATGAAAGAACTAATAATAGTGAAAGTGATAAAATTATTAAAATTCATCCTAGAGAATACATTTGGCTCAGATGTAAAGCATGGCCTTTCAGTCTCTCTAATATCTATGCTGTAGCATCTATTTTATAATAGCTTCCCAATTAATTTAAGGGTCAAGTATAAAATATGTTTAAAAATCATACTATAGGTAATCAATAAAAATAAAAAATTTAAATGATAGTCAAAGGTAAGTAGAATGGAAAAAATTCTTCAAGCAGCAGCATATAGAATTCAGTACTTTATTAAGGAAAATGAGCAGAATTGAATGAGATTTTTTAAAATAAAAAAGTATCAAAATCAAATCATCATTAATATAATTTGTCACAACACTAGACAGAGATACTAAAAATATGACCAGGGCCTGGGAGCAGAACCACATGCATGGGATTCCAGCCCTTTGGTGCTGGGGCAGGCAGGGTGTTTTTTAAAAATTTATTTTGTTATTATTATTTTTATTGAAGAACAAATAGCAATGAGACAGTTTCAAGACAAATTAACAGGACAGATTCAATAAATTAATACACTGCAAACTGTTTTCATAATGTTTTGGTATCATACAAGGTGCATATATGATATTATACTTACAGACATTAATATAGCAGACGTCTCTTATCAGTAAATTATGAGAGTGTAACTATATACTTATCTTTTTTTTTTTTTTTTTTTTTTTTTTTTTTTTTTTTTGTCTTTTTGAGACAGGGTCTCACTATGCAGTTCAGGCTGGCCTTAAGCTCACTTTGTAGCTCAGGCTGGTCTCGAACTCACAACAATCCTCCTGCCTCAGGGTCCAGAGTGCTGGGATTACAGGCATGCGCCACCACGCCCAGCTACTTATCTTATTTTTTATAGCTGAATTATATCACAAATTCAATAATTAATACTTTCTACCTTGTTATCTCCCTAGTGTTTGTCCATAGTACTAGAAGCCAACATAATATCTTGTCCAACCACTATTAGTGCAAATCTTGCATCTCATAGAATTATGTAGAAGCACGGTATATTTATCCTAACTGTACTGTTTATATACACACATCATGATTCTTCCTTTGTATACCACTTTTTTTTGTCTAGACCTGTCAAAGATAAGCACTCCATTGTCATTAAACCAGTGTAGGTGCCTGAACTTGGCAATACAATCCAACCCAGTCCAGCATTCCACAATAATAGTGAGTTATCTGAAGAAGTTGTTGACTAGAGCCATTTACAGCTCAACATATTATTACGGAGCCACATTATACACCTCATTTTTATACTTTTCTGCTGGATGGTTAAGACTGAGATAGAGCATGACCTATATACCAAGTGATGTAGCTTTTGTTTCTGATGAGGTCAGTGAAGTCTCCCCAGGGTTTATCTCGTAATCCTGTACCTTACTCTGTAGATCCTTTGTCTGTGTCATCCATGTGGATGAGTCACGGCCACTGCTGACCAGTTTGCTCTCTGTGAGAGCCTGAGAGAAAGTTTTCTCTCCATGTGACTCTCCCCAGAAACACTGTACATCATCAGTCTCTTTCCTCTGTGGCTCCATAATCTCCTTGATCAGAAAATTTGGGGCACATGATGTCACAGTACAGGTTCTCCTATGTCCTGAGTCTTCGCTGACCTTGAAAGGCTAGGGCCAAAATGTTGGCTGGCCTTGAGGCTTTTCTATTTCTCCAATTTTGATCTGTGAACTTAGGTTGTTAACCATCCAGAAGAAAAGCTAATTAGTACCCTGAAGCATATGCCATTCAGTTTGCCCTAACTATCTGACTCAAGTCTTTTTAGTTGTTGTTGTACGTTTCTATTTGTATTTCTTCTTTTGACTTCTTATACTAGGGAGACTATGCGATATTTGCACATGTGTGTCTGGTTTATTTCACTTATGAGTATATGTTCAAGTGGCATCCACTTCAATATAAATGCTTCAAGTTTATCATTCTTTATAGCCCTTTGGTGCCGGGGCCAGCAGGGTGTCGAGGAGGGAATGAAGGAGGAAAGGAAGGAAAGGATGGGAGGAAGGGGGGACAGGAGGAAGGGAGGTAGTGGATAAGAAGATTGATAATTCTAGTATGGACTACTGGATTATATTGGAATATTTTGCTGAATTCATGCACCTACAATATTTAAATGACAATGGAATACCCATGTCTGACAAAACTAGATAAAAAAGGGGAATACAAATGAAAGACCATTTTGTATCTGTATATTCAAGATAGTTAGGATAGATATACAGCTATTTTCTCTTAAGTCAATAAGAAGAAAGATTTGTACTAATAGTGTTTGTGGACAGGATATCATGTCTGCATCTTGTACTATGAATAACCACTAAGAAAACAACAATATGCAATGTATTAATTATTGAAACTGTCCTATTAATTGGTTTTGAAACTATGTCATTGCTATTTGTCTCTCAATAAAATCTTTAAAAAAATAAGACTGGGAATTTCAGCATAGGCCAGAAATGCTCCTAAAACATTTAACATGCATGTAATTAAAATGATACTATAAAATCAATACTTAGAGAATATGCTCAAAAGGTTGTTTGTTTGTGGAAAAATATTGAAAGTTGCATACCTGTAATCCAGCTACTTATAAGGCTGAGACAGAATTTCAAATTGGATGTCAAAGTCTTAAAAGATTTAGGGAAAAATTGATTCAGAATAAAACAAAAAAGGCTGAGGGTGTAGGCCAGCGGTAGAGCATTATCCTGGCATACAGAAGGCCCTGGGCTCTGTCCCTCCTACGCCCATATCCACAGTGCTGTCCAGCCAGCATAGTGGCTACATAGTCTGATTGCTTGGAAGGCTGAGCAGGAAGGTTTCTTGAGCCTACAGTTTGAGGCCAGCCTAGGACATGTTGTCAGACCGTAGCTCAAAAACAAACAAGAAGCAGACCAAAACTAGAATAAAATCTATTACAATAGTTAAGTATTTTTGTTAAAGTTTTAGTAAGGGTATTCAGGCAAGAAAAATGCTTTAGATTTAACAATTATTTTTTAGGGATTATAATGCCTTTTTGCTAGAAAATTGGAAATAATCTTTAACAAAATTCAAATTAAATTGAACAAATGTATAAAACAAGAATTTTTTTATCATTTGTGTAATATAAATTTAAATTATGATGTTAAATTTTGTTTACAATTTCAATTGTAAATATCTAGAATGGACTCATAGGATAAATTATAGGACTAGTAAAAGCAAAGCTATAGAACACTATACAGAGGTAGAAAGGGCTGAATAAATGGTGGTACATAATATAAACTGAAAGTTCAATATTTTGAAGGTGTCATATCCAACACAACTTTAATTAAAAGCTGAATGTATCTATTACAGTCAAGTTATTAACTAAGTTTTATAACAATAAACATTTAGAGGTATACAAACAATAATTTTTTAGAAATATATACTGTACATTTAATATGATTAAAGTAATGGAATATTGGCACACAAGCTGAAAAGAATATATGGAAATAAACCCAAGCATGTTCTAGCATAGTAGCATGTGAGTAAATTAGCATCTCATTTTAATCATAAACATGCTGGAATATTTGGTGAATATTTTGAAAAAATATGAAATTAGATTCTCATGTTATGCATTGCACTGCATCAAACTATAGATAACTTAAAACTCCAATGTAAGCAGGATGTGGTAGCAAACACTTATAGTCCCAGCCTTGGATATGCTGGGGCAGGAAGATCACCTTGATTTCCATGTCAACTGGAACTACATAGTCAGACCCTGCCTCAACTCCGCTATCTTCTCAAGTAATAAAAAACTCACTCAAATGTAAAAATTATTTGACAAGAATTTAAGTGCCTATGTGAGAATTTGGGGGAACTTATTATAGCAAGCAAGATGTGACACTGAGAGATCATAACACTGAGCCATAGTAGCCCTTTCATGAAAAACTGAAGAAAATAGGTCCAGAAGGATCTTATCTAAATTGGATAGAAACTATTCATGGCAATCCTGCTGCCAACATCATGCTATATTATATAGCAGCATATTCTATCATATTATATCATAAGCCAAACTAAGGCGGTGAAAGGCCTCAACAATGAATACTACAGTGCTCTGAAAAAGAAACTTGGAGGAGATATTAGAAAATAAAAATACTTCCTCTGCTCTTGGGTAGGCAGATCGAATGCAGTCAATGTGTCTATACCTCCAACATTTATATACAGATTTAGTACAAACTCACTCAAAATTCTAACAGCATTCTTCACAGATAAAAAACCATTTTAAAATTTATATCAAACCAGAAGAAAACCAGATTAGCCCAAACAATCCTGGGCAAGAGTAGTGCAGTGGAAGGGGTCACACGCCGGACCTGAGGTTATCACAGAGATATGACTGGGACAAAGACAGACAGGAGGACCAACAAAGTAGGAAAGAAGATGCACTAACAACTTCCAGTCTATTCAACTGTTCGATCTTTGGCAAAGAGGCCCAAAACATATAGTGTTCATTAAAGACAATCTCTTAGGGCCAGGGTGATAGCTCGGCAGACTAAGTGTCTGCTTAGGCAAGAACGGGGATCAGGGCTAGATCCCTGGTACCACAGGTTGTGAGGCATGCTGAGCTGACAGCTGAGTCTGGGCATGGTGCCACATGCCTGTAACCCTAGAACCGGGTAGGCTGAAAACAGGAGGATCATTATGAGTCCATGCTGTGTAGTGAGACCCTATACCAAATGCATTAAAAAGAAAGAAAGGAAGGAAGAAAGGAAGAAAGAAAGAAAGAAGAAGAAAGGAAGAAAGAAAGAAAGGAAGAAAGGAAGAAAGAAAGAAAGAAGAAGAAAGGAAGAAAGAAAGAAAGAAAGGCAATCTCTTTAATAAATGGGAAAATTGGTAACCAAATGAAGAAGACTGAATGTAGCTCCATCTCTTTCACTGTATACTGACCTAACATAAGAATGGATCAAATAATTAATGTTAAAATAGAAACTTTTGATCTTTGAGAAGACAAGATAGGTGAAACTCTTGACACAAAAGGCATAAACAAAGGCTCTGAACAGAACCCAGTTGAACAGCAATGGGCATCAGCAGTTGGGATTGTGTCCAGTGAAAAGCAGCTGAGTGGAAAGATCACCTACAGGTTAGCAAAAAATTTTTGCCAGCAGTTCTTTGGGCAGAGGGGCAATATCTAGAATATATCCTTATTGATATAGATGTACAAAAAGCTAAAACCCTCAACATGAAAGACCTAATCCAAAAAAGAGGCAGTTAAATGAATAGATACTTCACAGAAGAAGTACAACGGGCAATAAATACGTGAAGAAATTGAAAACCTCACTAGGCATTAAGGAAATGCAAATTACAGCAACACAGAAGTTCCATCTTCCCCCAGAAAGAATGGCTGTCATTAAGAAATGAAATTACAACAAATGCTGGAGGGGCTGTGGAGGAAAATGAATCTTTCTACCTGTTGGTACAACCACTATGGAAATCAATGTGGAGAGTCCTCAAAAATACGAAAGAAGAAAATCTCAGTTAACCTAGCTATTTCCCTTCCAGGTATCTTCTAGGAAGAGTTAGAGATTCCATCAGTGATAGATGCTTACCCAACTTACACCAGCATGATTCGTGACAGCTAGATGTTAGAAGTAACCCCTATGCCCATCAGGAGAAGACTGGAGAAAGAAAATGTGGCATTTACATACAGTGGAATATTACTTTGCCATAAAGAAAGATAAACTTGAGTCATTTGTGGGGACATGAATCCACCTTGAGATGTAATGTTAAGTACACTAAATCAGACACCCAAACATAAATATCATGTGGTTTCCCTTATATGAGAAACCTAAATAGAGAACAAAATAAAAGAAAGACCCTAAGAAGTCAGGAGCTCAGTCTTTCTCCTTAGGAAGGGACCCAAGAGATGGAGGAAGGGGACAGGCTAGGGGGCAGGGAGTGGAAGGGGACTCAGATGCATCAGGCACAGCTACCAACTCCATGTGAGGAAGGCAGACATCATGTGTGACAAATACAAGCAAAGCAGGAGGAAAGGCCAATCAAGTGATGTGAGGCAGAGGAGGCATACAAGGGACTTCAGATGTGGCACGTACATGTTCCAGCACCCTGGGGATGGTAGGCATTATATGTACACACAATACTGGTAAATAAAACTGCAAAGGAAAGAGTAGGCCTCACAACAGAAAATGTATTTCTGGATGTGAATTACAAAATGTAAGAGCAGTTGCTACACTCAGGAGAATTTGCATATGTAGCAGTACAGATGGGAGGCTGTTAGTTTTAATATATTAAAAGCTCAGGAACAAAAAAGTATGAACACAGAAATATCTCTAAATTGTTTCAGTATGTGAGTTTCAAAAGAAGTCATATATTAGACTAGCATATTTTGAGTTGACAAACATAAGGAGATAAAGATAATTATGTTGGAACTAATATTATCTAGCAGCTTGGTATCTCTGTATGCGTATATGTGGACAGGAAATACCTAGAAATATTCACACCACAGAAACTGCTGTATTGGTGAGATGATCGGTACCTACTGGCTTAATGTGGTTTTTCTATATACAAAATTTTTTATCAAATAGATAATAGTTTTGTAGTTATTTGAAATAATCTTTGAAAACAACTTTCATGCATGCATAATCTTTATCAAACACTGAACTATGACTTCAAGATGCAATAGCAAGTAAAATTGGACAGATGCCTTTCTTCAGATGTCAGGCATGAATATCCAGTGTGTGTGAAATTATATCTGTGATGCATTCCAGGAAGAAGGGTGAGATGGGTTCAGTGTGTAGTGATGTCAGGTAGTGAGGCAAGTTAGAGAAGACTGTCCTGAGGAGAGATTTCAGAAGTGGAGACTGGCACATGAAGGGTCTTAGTGAAGCAAAGCTGAGTATATGTTGAAAGAGTGCTCTGGCTAAAGTACATGCCTTTTAATCATTCAGCAAGTGTGAGGAGTGCTCCGTGTGCAGTATGTCTGGCTATAGCACCAGAGACATAACAGCGAATTAGAAGGGATTGCTGGCTTCTTGGGCTTGCAATCTCAAAGGGGGGGGGCAATGAACAGGGAAGTGCAAGAATTTGAATGCTACAGTGGCAGACTAGACTGGGTGCTAGTGAGGAAGTCAGCAGGGGGCCAGGATCAGAAGCGACTGGCATGGAGGACGTGAAGGTGGCAGCTTTTTACACTGCATGAACATGACAGACCTTGCTGGTCAAGGGAAATTTGAGCTGAGGCTGGATGGGTAAGAAGCAGCCATCTATGTAATGTGAATGGACAAAAGTGTACCAGGAAGGACATACTGTGTGTCCCTGAAGTGGCTGTGAGGAGGGAGGGGGCAGGAAGGAGGTCCATGTGGGCAGAGCAGGAAGGTGGTCAGTTTGGGTAGAATGGGGTGATAAGAGAGCAGTGACATATGACAGGCAAGGGCCTAGCTTGTGGGCCTCCTTATTTAGGCCTGAGAGATCCAAGTGAAAATTCCTGAGTGTTTCATGAAAATAATGAGACCCAAGTTGTGCTTAAGAAATAGCCCTGGCTTTGAAGATGATAAACTGAGGAGCTAAGAGCCGAGGTTTCAGGATGCCAGTCAGGGGCAGAAATCATGGTGGCTGCGAAAGTGGAGGAGCTGGTGATGGGCAGAAGAAAAGGGTGTGCTGATGACTGCGTGTGGAGGTGCAAGGAGAGCTGCGGATGGTTAGATTACACAGCCTGAGAGGTGAGGAGCCTGGGAGGTGTGCGGTTTGTCTCGGTGGAAGGCAGCAGGGGCATGCTAAGTGGGAAGCACTGAGCAGAGATGTCACAAAGGCCACTGGATGCATCAATTCAGGACCCCAAGGGGAGAGGGCTGGGAGTTGTCCTCCTAGAAGCGGCTGATGTCATGTATCAGGAGGACGGAGGGGGAGGAATACTCTGGAGCTCTGGGGTGAGACTGTTACCACTCTGCATTTTTTAGGCTGTGACAGAGGAGGAACTGGAGTGGGAGATTATGAAGGAGCAGGGGCTTAGGGTGGGGCTTCTGTGGAGGGACAGAGAAAGCAAAAGGCTGCACCCCTTTTCCTCTGTGAGCTGGGCCATGCAGCTGCCCATCACGAGGAGCCCCGAGAATTGGAGGTAAGGACCTGGACCTATCAGGCCACTGCTGATAATTTCGAGTCCCTTTAACCCTTGTGGGCCACGGCTAACATTACAGTTCTTCCCAGAGAGGACACAAAAGGCACAGAAGCAGCACTTTGGGTCAAAGTTTGTGCCAAAGTGCGGGCACTGCCAGAGCTTCCGTGGTGACTGTGCAGGTGTTCCGGCGGTCTGCTCCAGAAGATGAGTGACCTGCCCCACTCGGTGCTGCCCTGCAAAGACCCTGTTCCCGCTGACATTGTTCTGAAAGTCCTGGAACAGGCCTAGGAAATGCAAGAGGCGGCACACGTGCAGAGCACTCTTTATCCCTGTCCCCACGCCCCCCAGATTGCACTGGCACCTTGCAGCCTTGCAGCTTCTCTGCAGCACAAATCCTTCTAGCAAAGGCTTCCCCCAGCTGGGCCTGTTCTCTGCTGTGATTCTGACCTCTAGTGCGGTGGTCCAAGCAGGCTGCTCTAAAAAGGCTTGGTTGTCTACTGGTAATTAACCTTGAAGAGTTCCAGAGACGCAGGGACTGCGTCTGGTGGCAACGCCGGCCGGGAAGCCAGAGGCTCAGGCCTGGGTGGAGGCAATCCTCCTCCATCAGACTGCAGGGCAAGGCCTGGGTGGAGGCCCCCGTCCGGAAGAGGCCAGAGGGAGGTGTCCTGAACTGCTTTACGGACAGCACGAGGTGCAGAAGCCTCTCGTAAGATGCCAAACGCTTATGAGAGCACGGGGTGCAGTGGAGGTGACAGGATGGGTGGAAGTGCGGGGTGCGTGGGGGCGGGATCTGTAACCCTACGAACCCCGACACCAACAGCGGAAACATGGAGAGCGAAGAGGAGCAGTGCGCTCAGGGCTCGGCCGTGGCGCTAAGGCTGAGTCTCTGGTGCTCCAGGGTGCCTTCCGCAGACCTCCAGGAGTGGCCCTGTGCCAGTCTGCTATTCCCATCTGAACTGGACTAAAGAACCCAATGCTAGGTAGTAGCTCTAGAGAGGAATGGGGAGAGTGCTGTGATGGCTGGGTGGGGAGCAGAAGCTGGTGTGACAGGCTTCCATGGATTTGCCCGGGGGTGGGGGGAGAGATGGCTCAGTGGGGCGCAAGGTCCTGAGTTTGATCCCTGGTGCATTCTTGCACAGAAAAGATTGCTGGGGGTCAAGACTACATTCTTGGTAATATTGAATGTTTTATTTTTTGCTGTAAGATAAATATATGGGAGGAGATTTATTAGAAGGATTCAACCCAAGCCTGAAGGCTGAGAACTGAGATATGATCTCTGCAGGCTAGCGAGCGAGGGAAGCTGGGAATTCGACTCATTTCCAGTCAAAAAGGCTCGGAACTCCAGAATGGTTTGTGTGATTTTCAGCCTGAGAACCCCAGGGTAATGCTTCCAGTGGTAGAGCTCAAAGCCAGAGATTCTGGGGTTCTGATGTCTGCAGGGAGGGGAAGGGAGTCTTAGTTCCAGGAGAAGGCTAGAGCAGAAACGCCTGGTGCTCTGTGCTCCAAGGGCAGGAGAGGGTGTCCAGCTTCAATAGGGCTGATTTGCCTTTCCTTTCCCTTGGCTTGGTCCAGATCCCAGCAGCTTCCACCAGAGCCCTTCACACTAAAGGTCGATCTCCTCGCAGTCTACCTATTTATACATGGGTCTCCCCAGGAAGCACCCTCATGCTGCACCCCAAAGCTACGCTTTAGCAGATTCTAGGTATTGCTTACGCCAGAGTAATGAAACTTAAAATTCACCATCACAGATACACTGGAGGCATGGAGCTTGCTTGGGGTCTGGCGTCCATCAAGGACACCTGCGTTATTCACTAGACGAGAACTAAGCTGGGGGGAAAGACTGGGAATTCAGACATGGTCATGTTGGGTGTACAGCACTCTCTGAAGCCCAAAAGGGTTTGTGAAGTAAGCGTTTCTAATAGGGATCAATAAGAAACTTTAATTATAATTAAGAGGTTAGTAAGATGGAATTTGGCAGCAGCTATGTGAATGGATTTTTCTTATAAGAATGTGTTAAAAACCTCTTTCAGAGTCTGACCTACAGGCTATTTTGAAAGAAATTCCATTTTATTAATTAAAAGTTATCCATAGTCATTAACTAGCTACCATTTGTTGAGTTCTTATCATGTAAGTTTGCTATGTGTCAGGCCTCTACCAAGAATTTTACATGCATAATCTCATTTAAATCTCTCAATGCTCTAAGTTAGGTATTATCTGCATTTTATGATAGGAAAACTAGGGATGAAGAAGTTAAATAAATTTTATGAGTTAGATGGCTAGAAGTTCTTGTAACTTTATTTTTACCCTGGTTGGTATAATTCTACTGCTTGTGTTATACACATTGCAACTATTATAAATATTTCTTGTTGTCTGGAACAGTATTTTCAGGGAGATTATATAGATATGTGTAGTGTTATGGTTTCATAGCTATTCTTTCCTTCTGAACATTTAAAAATGATTTGAGATCCATAGGGAGGTGTGAAAAATAGTTCCATTATACTGTGGGCTCAGAATTTACTGTAATATCTCACCTAACCATAGAACATTAGCAAATCTGGCAAACTGTCACTGATTACCCTGCTTTTAAAGCTGTGTTTTCAGCATTTGCCTGCATTCTTCTTTAGGTTAGATCAATTTAATAATTCCTTTTAATATATTGTGGGGATACTTCATTCCCTGTTAACCTCTTCATGAATTTTATGAATAGAATCAGAGATCTGAACTTATTTGTATATAGTTGATTTATTTTATAAATATTAGTGTGAAATTTTCAGAGGAAATATTTCATGTTACCTTATAAACTTGAATTTGTTTCTTGAACTGTCAGCAAAGAAAGCTTAGCAAAAACATTTAAAAAACTTTTAAAAATATTTTTTTCCTTCCTTTCTTTCTTTCTTTCTTTCTTTCTTTCTTTCTTTCTTTCTTTCTTTCTTTCTTCTTTCTTTGGTACAGGGTCTCACTATGCAGCTCAGACTCAGTGATTCTTCTTTCTCTGCCTTCCCAGAGCTGGAATTATAGGTGTGCACCACCATGCCTAGTTTCAGTGGCCAGGATGATGTGGGGCTGGCATGGCATGTGGTACAGGGATTGAACTTGGATCCTTATACTTTCAGGCAGTTGCTTAGACTGCCAAGTTCTCTCTCCAAGCCCAGCAAAAGTATTTTTGTAGAGAAATCCTTTTCTGTTCTGTTACTTAAAAAAAAAGTATATATATATATATATATATATATATATATATATTTAGTACAGGGTATACAGAATCTCATTCTGTAGATCACTTGTAGTGATTCTCCTGTTTTCAGTCTCCCACGTGCTGGGATTGCAGGCATGTGCCATCACGCACAGTCTTGTTACATTACTTTAAATTTATGTATAAATTACTTTGTTGTATAACTTGTTTTAGTTGACTTTTGGGAAGACAAATGAACAACCATATTGGATGTTTTATGCTGCAAGTAAGTCAAGATTTTTCTCCCTGTTTCAAATATCAGGTGTTTTATCCCAGCATCAGAAAGAAGATAAATACAAAACTCTTTTAGATTCATAGTTTTTCTGGTTCTGTATTTTATTTAGCTTTCCAAGAAAGTCAGTAGGTAAGGCATTATCCAGTCTTTGTTCTGTTATCCTGCTTCAGAAATGACTTATTTCTTTATTTTATTTTTAAATGGACAAAGTAAAGGTATATATATATATATATATATATATATATATATATATATATATATTCTTCCCCTTAGTTTTCAACACATATTCACACCTTATGGACCACACAGCCTCAGCTCATATACTTATTTTGTTGTGGTGAGAACAGTTCCAATGCGCTCATTACACAATTCTCAGCACGCAGTGCATTGTTCTTAACTGTAATTGTGTTGCGTAGCAGCTCTCGTGAATGTATTCTTCCTCACTGAACACTTTTTAAATAATTTTATTGAGAAACACAGCAATGAGACAGTTTCAAAACTGATTAGTACTACAGTTTCAAAAATTAATACATTTCATATTGTTGTCTTAGTGGTTGTTCATTGTAAAAGATGCAGACATGCTATCCTGTCCAAACACTATTAGAACAAATTTTTCTATTCATTGAATTAAGAGAAAGTAGTTGTATATCTATCCTAAGTACTCTGAATATACAGATGCAAAGTGGTCCTTCATTTGTATACCTTTTTTTTTGTTTAGTTTTCTCAGAAAAGGGTATTCCATTGTCATTTAAATATTGTAGGTGCATGAATTCAGCAAAATATTCCAATATAATCCAGTAGTTCATAATAGTAGAGAGTTTTTCATAGGACTGGCAATATCAGAAGTTGTTGACTTGAGCCTTTTACGGCTCACTGAACATTTATATCCTTGAACACGTATTTTCCCAGTTTTTAAATTGTTATATTCTATTTTTGTGAGATCAACACATCTAGAGCCAACATATGTGTGACATTAGATGTATCCACCTTTTTTCACCTGGAATGTTTCATTTAACATAGTTCCATCCTTTATTCCCTTACCAGCGGAGGCATTTAGATGGTTTCCATTTCCTGGTTATTTAAATAAGCTCGATGAAGATGGTAGCCTGTGTCTGTCTGTCCCTTTCTTCCTCTCTCCCCTGTCTGCCCCTCTCCCTGCTTTGCTCCCCCTTCTCTCCGTCTCTCCCTTCATCTCCTGTTCTTTTATTCTCCCCTACTCACTGGAAATCAAACCCAGGGCCTTTGCCTTCCAGGCAAGTTCTCTACTCCTGGGGTGCTTTCCCAGCCCTGAGAAATGTGGCCACGCAGGCTTCATTTCCGTTGAGTGTCCACGCGCAGGCGCAGGCCCTCTGGGCCCTCTGGTAGGAGTTACATGTCCACTTTTCGCAGAGCCCTCCCCTTATGTTTCATCACAGCTGCACTAATTTGCACCCTGTCAGTGCTCAAGCACATTCCCTTTCCTTTACGTCCTTATCGTCACGGGTGTCTATTTTTATAGTTGCCGTCCTAACAGCTGTGAGGTAGTTCGAGTTATTTACAAGGAAAACAACTTGGGAATGAAAAATCCAGTCTTGTCACCTCAAGATCTAGGCCTTGCGCCTGAACGGCGCCATCAAGAGCTTCTCCTCCAAGAGTTCCTATACCAAATTAGTTCCACATATTTCTCAAAAGAGGAACGTTTCAATTATTTCTCGCTCTTCTCTCTTCTGCAACTGCCTGTTTAGGCACCATGTACCTGTTTTTACTGGCACTCTAAATGCTTAATAAATGAAATTTGAGATTAGATTCAGAATCTTCGCGGCCCTTTTCATCTTTGCACACCTGCTTGTCGGGGCTTCCACTGCACCTTTGCAGGGCTTCTCCCCCCCACATTTCTCTAGCATCAAAATGCTACAATGCACAGATTTTGATTCACCATTTTTGGTAACAGCAGGTTTCTTTATGTGCATTCTTCAGCCCAGGTTTTTGAACAAAGTGAGGCATATATGAGGTGGTAGTGTAGTAGTGAGGATTTTTTTAGTTGGAGATCAAAGTAAAACTAACCTTCTTATTCCATGTGGAAGATTGTACTAGGCCCCCTGCTTTGCCCCAACTTCTGCTACTTGTATTTCATTACTTCAACTTCATTTTTATCCCAATGAAGAACAGTTTCTTCTACAGAGCTATTGAGCTTTTCCTAACTTCACCACCATAGGGAGCATTATCCTCCACTCATTCCAGGAAAGGGATTGGGAGAAACGAGTCTCAGCTTTGAGACGGGTTTATGGGCCTGCAATCTGGATTTCTCCATAGAGTCATTAAGCAGCGTGGTGAAAGGAAGGAGCTCTTCCCAGGGAGGTGTGAGCGATTTCCTGGCATGAAGGAGAAAGAGGTCAGCAGACGCACGATTGACATCTACTATGGCTATTACTCTTGTCCCCGTCATTTTAACATCATTACAGAATTCAATTTCTTCAATACCCAGCAATCTAATGCAGACTGAGAATCCTTTTGTTTCAGTGTTGCTGACAAAATTTTAATTCATTTTTTATCTTGGCATTTGATTTTTTAACTTTCTTATTTTTATTAGTACATATTTGCAGTACATAATGATTTCATTCATTGTGAAGGGTTGGCGTTAACACATCTAAATTCTCTTTTAAATCTCTTTCCATTCCTATCCTTCCCTAGAGACATAGAAAATAAAAGGCTTCAGAGCTGGTGGAGTTCAGGAGCCTATAGCTCTCTCAGTGTCTTAGGAAATAACACTGTCGAATCCGTTCAGCAGTCAGTGACTGTCCCTGTTTCTTTACAAAAGACATCTGGGGCTGTGACCAAAAAGTGATTATTATAATTAAAATTTCCCAAAATGCAGTTTAAAACTTTAAATTGTAGATTTCTTTATACAAATGTTTTATACATAGCTGTAGAAACTCCTAAATCAAGTTGGTAGTTTTTTTTTTTTTTTGCAACTAAATAAGTATTATATTTTTGACTGATAAGCATTATATTCTGGACTAGGCCCGGTATTAATGCCAAAATAAAGAAAAGTGTGCTGCTTCTGTTGTTCATTATCTAAAGAGTTATCCTTTAGGAGACTTCCACAGTGATGATTCTGAGTTTCCTCTCTGTTTTCATGTGGTTTGCACTTAGGTCCAATTATTTTGCGAACAGGTCTTTTATTTTTTTCCTTCATTACTTAGGTCTGCAGTGCTTGCAAGGTGAGGGCTTCTCTCCTTCTCCACAGCTCTGGGCTGTCATTAGTATTCATAAGGAATGTGGGATACAGCTGGAATTCTTACTCACGCAAGCACTGCTGGGATTTCTTAAATGATGGAAGGGTGGCCGGAACGGGGAAGGCAGGGACTAGAATCATGTGTGCCGAAATTTAAAGAAAGCTGGGCTATTGATAGTAGATTACCATTTTCTCTGAAGTTATCACTCTTACTATGTGGAGATGGATATGGAGGGTGTCGTGTGCCTTTGATACCGACATATGGTTCTCATGACATATAGAATCCCCACATTTTAGGACACTAGAAGAAACATAATTTTTATGAACTTGTAAGGTTTTGGAAGTTTTAATGGGAAAACATCAGCTTACACTTGTTTATATTTTTTATATAACATAAAATTTGGAATAATAATTTCAATAATCCCCTTTTCTGCTCTCCCATATTAATAGGTGTTTTAGGGTGTGCATAGTACTTATGCATCTGGATTCATTGAGCTTTAAATAATGATATCAAAGTCAGAGAGCTGAAGTTAATACTATAAAAACAGTCACAAGTCATTAATATTTGTTACGTTAAAATTTGTTGTGGTTGGACAAGATATTATGTTGGCTTCTAGTACTATGGACAGACACTGGGGAGATAACAAGGTAGAGGGTGCTAATTGTTGAATCTGTGATATAAATCAGCTGTAGAGAAATAAGACAGGTATATAGCTGCACTCTCTTCATTCACTGATTAGAGACATCTGCTGCAATAATGCCGGTAAGTATAATATCATGTATGCATCTTGTACGACACTGAAACATTACGAAAACATTTTGAAATATATTGATTTGTCAAATCTGTCCTGTTAATTTGTCTTGAAACTGTCTCATTGCTATTTGTTCTTCAATAAAAATAATAATAAAAAAATTTTGGTATAGAAAATGCTAGGCTCAAACTCCTACGAAAGACTTCTTAAAGCAAGATAAGTCAAGTTGGTTTTTAGGAATGAATGGACTGAGGAGGAAGGTGTGTGAATTCATCTAACTAGAGTATAGGAAAGGTTTTTTTTTTTTTTCCTCAATTAAGATTTAAGTGCACTTAGTAATGTATGTTCTGTAGACCTTGCCACATGTGTAATGACACGGATCCTCCTTTATGCAATGGTACAAACTTTCTCTGAATTCCAAATGGAAATAAGTTCCATCATACATGTAAGGAGCTTGTCAGAATATTAGAGTGACCTGGTGAGAGCCAACATGGTACAGGAGCAATGAGTGATAAAATCTACCCTCTCTGGGATCTGGAATCCAGATGCCTGGGAAAAACTTGACCAAATAGAAAAAGAGAGAGAACTAGTGGGAAAATTAGATGCTAAAGAGAAATAGATTATGAGGGAGACACAGAGAGAGACAGAGAGAGAGACACAGAGTGAGAGAGAGAGAGAGAGAGAGAGAGAGAGAGAGAGAGAGAGAGAGAGAGAGAGAGAGAGAGAGAGAGAGAGAGAGAGAGAGAGAGAGAGAGAGAGAGAGAGAGAGAGAGACAGAGACAGAGAGACAGAGAGAGGGAGAGAGAGACAGACAGACAGACAGAGACAGAGACAGAGACACAGAATAAGTGCAAGCTGAAAGTGACATCACCTCTTGGGTAGGGGAGCCTGTCTTTATAATCACAAGTCATGTCCAAGTTTTGGAAACTCTAGGGAGAAACAACAGTGTAGTCTAGCAGTACTAGCTCCAAGAAAGCCTACAGCCACTGTAAACTTCAAAAGCAGCATGATGTTTTACTTTAAAAGTAACTCCTTCCACATGGCACGCAACATTGTATAGGAATTCTGTGCATCCCAGCCACAATACCAGATAGTGTTTAATCATGTGCTATTTGGGGAAAGGGCTGATTATGTAAGGATGAGCCTCAGTATGACTTAAAGCAACATTACCTCAGGGTTTCCAGTCTCCCCTCCCAAAATGACTGGGTGACAGGCAACTCAGGGATGCAGGCGCAGAGAGGGTGTGGGCTGGACACAGACTCCTGAGAAGTTTCAACTCAGGCAGGAAGAGAGGAGGCTCCAACATCTCAGTGTGAGGGGTGTCCAAAGTGGCTGGGTTACAGCCCTCTGCGTGGGCCCTTGCCCTGCTGCCTTGGTCCAGGACAGGCCGCACATGTGGGACTTCTTTCCCATCTCCCAGAGGAGCACCAATATGCCTCAGCTTGTACAGTTGCCAGAGGTTGGGGTGCATGGACAGAGAAGCCTCAGGAGTACTTCACAAGCCCACAGTCCACAAAGCTAGGCAGAGGAAACTAGAATGTGCTAGCTTCTGAAACCGCAGCTTCTAGAAAGGAATCACTCATTCAAAATAGAGAAAAATATTTTCAGAGATTTGTTCTTTTTCTTTTTACTTTGTATTTAAGTTGGGGATTTTTTTTTTCTCATTTTCCTTTTTCCTCTTCTTTTTTATTTTAATTTTTAAAAATGTTTTCCTTTTTTTTCTTCTTCATTTTTATTTTCTTGGGATTTGATTTCATTTTCTTGTTTTTTTCTATTACCCTTTTCTATTTCTATTACTTTTTTCTATTCCTTAATATGATCCTTTATCTCATTTTTTTTCCTCCTTCTCACCTTCTATTTCTTTTCTTTTCTTTTTTTTTTTTTTGGAACCAGGAATTGAACTCAGGCCCTTTCACTTGCCAGGGAAGTGCTTATTCCACTGAGCCATCTTCCTGGCTCCCTCATCTTCTATTTCTTAACTTTTCAATTTTTTTTCTTTTGTTGTCTCATTCCTCACTCTCCTCTACCCTACTAGTGTAGTCATTACATTTTAGCATTTCAAAAGTTAACTTTCTGTGATTGCTGTTGATTTTTTTTTCTTTTGTTAGAAGAGGTATAGCCGTGACATTAGTAGAAATGTATGTCAATATATGGTTGGTCTTAGTGTGTGAACTGTATTTGTAGATCACCTTAAAAAGGTTAAGGGTGATACATTACTAGTTCTTATGGTATGCTAATATTGTTTGTCTTTGATGCTAGTATTGTTGCTGATGTATTTATTTGTAATTGCCAGAGTGGCATAGTTGGTGCTATTGATGGGTAAGTCAATGTCTTGAATATGTTTGTGTGATGAATAATTCTATGGTTTATTCCCAGAGCACTGGGAACTGAGCCACTTATGCTAAATTCTCCCCTTCAGAATTAACGGTGATGATCAGATGTTGGGTCAGAGGCAGAGGCTTATACTTAGCCAGACTCAGAGTGCATCACTGAAAGACAGACACTATTAAAGAGATCTCCATAGCCCACTGCAAGTGCCCACAGACTTCAACACAAAACATTCAGCTACCCAAAGATTCTATATGTTACATGTGTGGGTAGACAATCAACAGCCACACAGCTGAATTATTGGAAAAGGTGATATAGAAGATTAAAAAGGCCTAGACAAGTAATGTACTTGGTGAGTTGAGAAAGGACATAAGTAGATAGTGGACTTAATAAAAAGATCAGAGATTTTTTTAGAAGACATTAATAGAAAGCTAGATAAAACAAAAAATGATATAAACCATGAATGGACAGTTTAGCAAAGAATTAGAGCCCCTGACAAGGTGAACAAACAGAAATCTGAGAAGAGTAACAGTTACTTGTTCTATAGTTACTCTCTCTCATTGCTAGGACAAATACCTGATGCTCAGATGAAGGAAGGAGAGGTTTATTTAATTCACAGTTACTTAATGCACAGTCCATACTCAGAGTGCCACATGGCTGAAGGCAGCCTTAGATGGTGGGGGCAAAGAGCAAAACAGGAGTAGGAGCAACAGTGGCCACAGAGCTAGTCTGTCTCTCTGTCTCTTTTATGTTACATTCAGGCTATCCACCTCAGGCTGGGTATAGCTCTCACACCCATAATCCCAGCAGTGCTCAGATCCATAATCCCAGCCTTGCGTCACCCATAATCCCACTAGATCATGAGTTAATCATAAACTCTAGAAGTCTACCCCACGGCAGCATGAGGCTTTGTTGCGAGGGAGGGGATGACATCTAGAGACAAACCACAACAAACACCTCTAGTTACTCCAGAAATATGAGTTCCAACTCTAAATTGCCTTATCATAGCAAGAAAGGATGGTCACCATCAGTAAATTAAGTAATAGTAAATGCTTTTGAGGCTTTTGGGAAAAGGGCACCATTGTACACTGTTGGTAGGAATGTCCCCTCATACATCCATTATGGAAATTTGTGTGGGGGACAATGCAAAAATCTTTAACTAGTAATTCAGTTTGAGCCAGCTATCTTCCTTCTAGGTATCTTCCCGATGTGTGGAAGACATCACACTACAATGATAGCTACATACCCATTTTTATGATGGGACAAGCATAATAGCTAATCCTGAAAGCAGCCTGTGTATCCATCAACAGTTGAATTGATAAATAAAATAGCATTTATGCATAGTGGGGTACTACTTTAACATTCTGAAGAATAAACTTGAGTCATTTATAGAAAAATAAACTTCAGTTATTTGTAGAAAAAATGTTGAAACCATAATATTCAGTGAAGTAAATGGGACACATAAGTTTAACTGTTGCACAGTTTCTCTTATGAGACTCCCAAGTATAACTAGAGAATAA
>PVKA01008355.1:45061-73527 GCA_004027165.1 Ctenomys sociabilis
AGAGAGAGAGAGAGAGAGAGAGAGAGAGAGAGAGAGAGAGAGAGAGAGAGAGAGAGAGAGAGAGAAGAGACAGAGATGAGAGGGGGGGAGAGAGAGAGAATAGGAGAGAAATCTTTTGAATAAAGAATGGGACCAAGTTACAGAGGGAAGGGGAAAAGAGAAGGGGAGACAGTGAGAAACAGGGTGAATGTGCCATGTACCTGTCCCAGCTCCCCACAAGGAATGGAGACTGTGTACTGAGAATGTGGATGATTAAAAATAAAGCATAGAGCCAGCCAGATAGCTCAGCAGATTAAAGAGCCCGCCTAGGCAGAACATAGCGGCTGGGGTTTAATCCCTAGTGTTTGTGAAGAGTGTGCCCACTCTTGGGGCACACTGAAATAGCAATTGAGACTGGGAGTGGTGGGGTACACCTGTAATGCCAGCACTCAGAAGGTTGAAATTAGGAGGATCACAATGAGTCCAATCTATGGAGTGAGACACTGTAGACCCTGTATTAAATACATTAAGAGAATTAAAAAATAAAAATAAAGCAATAAAAACATTGTAGTGATAGTGTCTTATGTGGATATTTGAGCAATACAAATGGTAAAATGAGTATATGATAATCCATGGTATAAAAAGAAATTATTTCAACTATGATAATTTCTAGCTGGTGTGATTTTATACTCATACGTATTGGTTTTTCTTAAAACACTACCTGCTGAGTTATAAAATTAAAATTTTATAGAAATTAACTAATAGTCTCACAACATGGGCCAACAATTAACATACATCTTTCCTGACTTTTCTTCTGTGTACATTTTAGCTTTATTTTAAAAATAGAACATATTATTTTATGTCCTTTAATCCAATATATCATGGAGAAAATTATTTTCAACTCAGGGCTCCCCTACAACATACTATTACAAGGGCTATGGAATATTCCAGTCTGGGGCTGATGGACTTCTTATTTATTTCCTAGTTTTCCATGATGTTATTATGAAATACTGGAGTACTGTTTTTCTAATTATACTTAGAAGCTGAAGAATGAAAATCAGGCAAGGTGACATTATTTAGTGGAGTGAATTCGGGACTTGATGCGGAGTCTTTGTCCCATATCCATCTGGAGCTCCAGACAGTTATGTAATTTTGAGTTTTACTATTTAATATCCTCATATAATAATTTATTTGCCTTTACAATTTGGCATTTGCTTTGATATGGTGGTGCGTTGGTTCACAAGTTGAATTCACCCATAGCTCTGGGGAGGGTGGTGGTGCTCGCATCTATGCAGGGCAGACAGCCAGGGTCGTGTGCCCTACCGTGTGTGCAGTTGTTGAATACACACAGGATTTGCTGAGCACTTCTTTCTGCAAACTGAATCGATCACAAACAGGGCCATTTGTGAGCCAGGGCACTGCTGACTTCTCCAGCTGAGTTTCTTGGAAAGTCATAGTGAACCAGGAATGGAGCTAAGGCTCTGAGGTCTTTCATTAAAATCACATCCATTTCCAATATTTGATCTTTCTTTATCTCACTAACATTAGGCACACAGCTTCCAACTGATTAAAGTCCTTATTTCATAACAGATTCATACTATTGCTCTGCACATTACCATCTAGTTCTCTACATATGCAGTAGGCATTTAAAAAATGTATCCTAGACAAAAACCTAAGCTTTGATTTTTAATACAAACACACACACACACACACACACACACACACACACACACACACACACACACATATATATATATATATTTTTTTTGTCATGTCTGCAGGACCTACCAAAGTACCTGCCTTTCTCCAGGGGTCCTGTCAATACACATTGCATGTTGGAATGGTTTGCACATAGATCACTGGTTTGCTTAGATGAGCATTTATTAGTATAAAAGATTCTACATTAAAGCTTTCTAAGATTCAGACATTAGCTAAAGAGAAAGGAAATGAAAATAAACTCCTATTGAAATTGGGAATGACTGTGAATGGAGAATGAAGACATATATTTAAGGCAACAGTGATAGAGTGGACAGAACACTTTTTAAATATGAAATGTAAAAAAATGTATAAAGCCCACATCATTTCATAATGTGATGAAAGTGTAATGATTGGAATAGTGTGCACTCAAGGAGCACGTAGCTGAGAAATGCTAGATGGCTTCTAGTCATTGGTGGGTTCAAGGTTCACACTGGGATCTGTCTGATTGCAAGGAGTTGAGGCTTACTGTATAATGGCAAACTGTCCAAAAATTGTAACATGAAGTCTTCGGAAAGCATGAGAAAAGTTCTCTTTGGGAATACCTTTATCATTCAAAATTTTTCTCAATTAAGAAGGAAGAGTGCTATTTGAGAAACAACACGAGGATGCACACACTAAGCTCTAGAACTCCCACTGTTTCAGATTCCATTGCCTTATGCTTCCTGAGTAACAGAGTGTCTTTAGGTCCCTGTAATATATATGTTTCTAAGACAGCAAATGGATCCCATGCACTGTAAATGTTTTTAAAAAAGCTGTTTTTTTCTGTCTTGTTTTATTTTGTTGTCACCTTCCATTTACAGTATTTGATCTTTCTTTATCTCTCTAACGTTAGGCACACCGATTGTTAGCTGTACTGGATTTCTTTTTCTCTTTCTGGAGTTAGTTGATGACCTGTGTTGCAGTGTGTATTTCTCCCCCTCCCCACTGGTCACAGAATTATAGTAGAAGACGCAGTGGATTGGAAGCCCTTTGACAAAATCGTCCTTACCTCCTCTTCTTATGAGCCGCACGAAGCAGAGGTCCTCCCTGTGAGAGACGTCAAGGGTCACCACATCGGAGTCCGCGGGCGCCTCCAGCACCGGCACATCGGTGAGCCTCTGGGTTGTGGGGTGTGCAGCGGAGCGCTGAGCACAGCGCGAGTGCCGTGTTCAGCCCGGGCCTGGAGTTCTTGCGTCTGGTCACTACCCAAGGGAAAGACCTTACTGAAGCCCGGGGCTTATTCTAGTAGGCTTATCTGCTTTTTCTTCGTTCATTAATCTTTTTTTATTAGTATATGTTTGAGCTACATAGTCAGTACATTTGCTATTGGGAATTGGTATATATACGTCTTGAATCTTTTCATTTTTATTTCCTCTTTGCTTCTTTCACCTCCCCCAACCCGTTTCCCATTTCTTCCCATTTCCATGAAGACTGTGTTTCTTATCTTCTCTCTTAACTTGCTCTTTAATTCTCTATACTTTGGATTCCTCATACAAGAGACAAATTATACAGCACTGAATGTTCTGTATGGTTCACTTTCACACTGCACATGGTCTCACAGGTGACCCACACGGTTCTTTATAGGTGAGCAATATGCCTTCGTATATACATGCACACGTCTTCTGCGTCCATTCACGTGTTGACTGGGGTCAGCAGCTTCCAGGGTTGAATGGTCAAGAGCAGTGGTGCTCTAAGTGAGGGTACGCTGTGGGTATGACTGCAACATGAGGTCTTTAAATCCTTTGTTAATCTTATTGCTTAATTTTTAAGTAGTAAATAGATATGAAGGATTTAAAAATTCCTATAGAAAAATGCAAGAGGGGAAAGCTTAAAAATTTCACTCAAGGTCACTGGACAATTTTTGGGCAGTCCTAGAATAAAATATAGATGCTGAGTTTCCAGTTTATTTCCTGGCAGATTGGACCATGTGAATTTAGAGCATGGTAATTATTGAAAATTATTAATTATTGCACAAATACATTATTATATTGACTACTGCTAGTATCTAAAAATAAGGAGAATTCTAATACCTTTCTATAAAAACAAATAATGTTTTATGTAATATATAGAATACAACTTTACTGTACATAAATAGCAAATAAACACAATCTTGCTGGTCTGGCCCAATAAATAAAATGAGATAGAGGTAATTATAATAAAACATGTAAGCTAAGGGGTTAGGAAATATTTGTTGTATGTGACATGTGAGAGGAGACTACACATTTTCCCCAGGAGTCAAGCTTTTCTTGCGTCCTAGTCCAAGGGTCATATACCCTCCACACTTCCTGCTTTGTTTTCTTTTCTGAGATGAAGTTTCCCAGTGTTCAGGCTGGCCTTGTACTCCGGGCTCACACGGGCTGCCTACCTCAGGTTCCTGAGGAGCTGGCCTACCAGCCTATGCCACTGTTCCCAGCATCATCTCACTTACCAGAATGTGGCACAGAGCTTGGCACAGGGGTACGGTGCTGTAAGCCCTGCTACTTAGGAGAGCAAGGCAGGAGGATTGTGACTTTTAGTGGCAACTTAGCAAAATCTTATCTCAAAAAGTTTTTTTTTTTAAAGAAAGGTCTGAGCTGATAGCTTTGTAGTAGAGCATTTGCTAAGCATATGAATCTGCAGGTTGAGTTCCTGGTAGTGATAAAATGAACAAAAAATACGTCAGAGAAGAGAGAAATCTTCATCAATCTTTCCTAGTGAAAGCCAATGTGAAATGCTCGCAGAGTCCATGAGCATGGGGAGCAGAGCAAGGCCTCTTTGTCTCAAGCTTGCGGACAGAATTCAGGCTGCTGCTGCTTGGGCTGCTGCTTCTTTTCTCTTACTATGCAAAGCTGCTTCTGCTCTGCCACTGCTGTGGCTCAGCTAGGATTCCCCACTCAGAAAGGAGGTGCACGGACCCTGAGTAGGCAGAGAGCACTGTCCCACAATGACAGGGGGAGGGAAGGAGGCTGGGGACCTCAGTAATTGGAGCACTCCAGCCTGACTGTTCTGTGCAGTGGCCTGTCCCAGGCCCCACAGCTATTGAGAAGAAATGAATTCTCATTCTAACTCTCACTAGATCCCAACGAGAGACAAGCGGATAGGTGTTTCATTTCTCAGCTGCCTGAGGACAAGCAAAGCTTGGTGTTGGTGGGACTTCCAAAGGGAAAGGAAGATTTTCATTTGTGAGATGCACTGGTCCCCAGCTAGCAGTTTCCAAGACAGATTTTAAAGCTTTCCCACCAACTCCTGTTGTCCTAGGAAGTCCCCATGTCCTGGAGGATGGCAGACACGTTCCTTTGGCTGCTGAGGTTGGACTGCTGACCCGTAACATACAAATCCAGTCGGACACGTCCTGTGGAGGTACTCTACTGGTGGGGTCTTTCCAGAGGTCTCCCATGGAAGAATTCTCAGGTGAATAAAAATCAAAGTTTCCATTGAGAGGTGGGCATTGGGGGCAGTCAGAAATTCCAAATGGTGAGAACTTTTGCTTATAATACATTGTGCTCAAATGAACACAGTTCCTTTGTGGTCTAATAAGCTATGAATTTTCAGTTTTACCCCGTGCTTAATTGTGGGGTCTTTTTTTTTTTTTTTTTTTTTTTTTGGCCTTTTTTGATATCGTGAATTGAACTTAGGACCTTGAGCTTGCCAGGCAGGCACAGTGCCACTAAGCTATCTCCCTGTTTAACCTGTGCTTAATTTTTTTTTTTTTTCAGAACCAGGAATTGAACTCAGAGCCTTGTGCTTGCCAGGGATGCACTTATTCTACTGAGCCATCTCCCCTGCCCCAAACTCATGCTTAATTATCAGTATGATGTTAAAATAATGTACTTGACTCAGCACTATGCACATTTTTACCTCAAAACATCATAAGCAGATGTAAAATTTCCTCTGCCTTGAAATTATGATTATTTAATGACCACGTGAATTTTACCTTGTCTCCAAATGTCTGTAGCCCTGTCCAGTAGCATGCTGCATCTGCAGGCATCAAGTCTTGCCATAATGAATGACTTGCAATTAATAGGACGATTTCCATATTATGGAGTGATTTAAAGATTATATAATTTTTTTTCAAGCTCTAGCTCTCCTAGAATGCCACATTGTCTCTTGAATATTATTCCAAAGTTGCTTCCAGATTAAATGGTTTGGCAAAGGGTGTCACTGTAACCCCATCTTCCAAAGTGATCATGTACATAATATAAAAGCTCACAGAAAGCCTGCAATAAAGACTCTAGCTGCTTCTCAGATATATTCAGCAAGGGGCATTTGGCTGGCACGTCTCTTTCACCAGATTGACCAAGGGAATGTTTAGGTCCTCAATCATGCACTGTAGCTTCTGGTCTGAGCAGTAAGGTCTCTCTCCATAAGTACCTGTCTGGTGCAAAGTGCCGTTCAGGTGGAGAAGTCCTGCGAGAAAAGCCTTCGATCAAGGCTGGCTTGGTCTTCCACATGTGAGACTGTCCAACAGTCGATGAAAATAGGGGCTTGGGAAGGACAGAGCAGTGCAGGGTCTCTGTTAACTGGAACCAAAGGCCAAGCTGGGAATGATTACAGGAACAGGGCAGGAGCTAACATGGTTGAGCCTGAGGACAGTGCCAGGTCAGCTGTGATAATTGTCCCATCATACACCTCCAGCACTGCTAATCTAGGACCTTAAATCTTCTGCAGGGCAAAGGGGAGAAGGTGTTATGCATTGAATATATTTTAAGGACCAAAACTGTACCAGTTTTTATACAGTGGAAATTTTGTCTTATTTAATCCCATTATTTGTGTAAGAGAGGTATTTTATATTTCTGTTATAGGAGTCTGAATCTATAAGACAGTATATAGCCCCTTCATTAACTCAAATCCTTGAGGGCAATGTTCTCTATTTTATAGTATGATAATCGCCATGTGTTAGGTGCTCAGTAAGTATGAATGGATAAAATTAATGAAGAAGAATAGAAGTCATCTTACCAATAAATGGCATGATCAGGCTTAACCTGAAGCTTTTGTTATATAAATGTTTATTTTCATAATAATTTTGGATTTATAGAAAAATTGTAAAGCTAGTGTAGAAAATCCCTATATCTCTTTCACCCACTTTCCCCTACTGTTAATATCTGACACAAGACTGTTACTTTTCTGAAAACCAACAAATCAGCATTGGTACATTAATATTAATAAAAGTCATTTTTACTTTCACCAAATATTCTGGTGGTGTTCAAATTCAATTCAAGTTCCCACACTGCCTTAAGAACTCTTGCTTTTGTAAAAAAGGATGTATTCCAGAGCCTGGATGAGATTGGAAATGCAGGTGCCAGTCTGTGCATCTGCAGGTATTGATTAGTTAGAGAGCTGAAAATTAGGCCAGGCTGGCTCCTACTTTTATGTTGAAAAGCTCCATCCATCATTACCCTCCTTCTTACCCATGACATCCAAAAGGAAGGTTTTTCTTTTTTTTAGAATTATGAATTCAAAAGGAACAACAGAAAAGCATTTATGAATTTAAATCACTATTTCTTAATTTAAATCCCTAGGATATTGTTAAGTACTTCCTACTAATTAGCTTTGGCTACTGGTTAATGTGCATCAAAGTAAAATGATCTTGAACAATTTGAAACCATGGATGATAACTGTACAATTGTAAGACATTAAAATGCTATTGATATGACACCTTCCAGAGATGACAGAAATACTATACAGAATAGAAGCTAAACAGCATATGTACAGATTCACTCTCGCATTTGATGCCCTTTCTGTCAGAGCACTGTACCGAGGTCAGGTTCATTTCACTGATATCAGCATGTATAGTTAGGCAGGATGAAAATCCCATCAATTAACTGCTAGTTTCAAAAACCTGCTGAAAAAAAAGGTCAGATTCAACAGAATTTCTGAGTTGAAGCCATTGGCCAGGGATGTTGCCAAACATCTGAAAGCTGTTTAATCACCGTGATGTCCTATAGCATGTATCAGTGGCTGCTCAATCAATGTCAGCTGAGAAATTTAAATACTGGAAACTCCATTGTTTGATCATAGTGAAACACAAAGTTTTTTTTTTTAAAGAGAAAAAAACCAAACAAGAACAAAAACAAAAACAAAGCAACATAAAACAATAAAATGATACAGTTTCAAAACAAGAATAGAAAATTAACAATGGTTGTTATACTATACATTGTTAACATCAATTTTGTTGCTCAGATTACCGGATATAGGCACACAAGATTGATCAAACATTAACTATTCCAATCAATCTTAATGTTATTGAACATTAGAAACAATACACATTTTAAAAAATAGGACAAAAGATGTTCAGCAGTGTTCGTTTGCACACTGCTGTCTTCAGTGTAGTTGCTCACATTACAGATGTTGGCATATACAGTTGATCAAAGAAAAATTTTAAACATTAACTGCTGTTTCATAAAAAAACTGATAGAAATTAGTAATACAGTCATCTTAGCTATCCTGTATATGCACTTACATGACTTTCTCCTATTTTTCACAAATGGTTTTTCACTTTTTTCCCTCTCAAGTGCTTGCTTCCTATGGCTACAAGCTTTTGAGCGTGCCAGTTTCTTACCTGGGAAACGGCAGTGGAGATGTAGGTGGTTTGGGCTGGGCCACCTCTGAGCTTCAGTATAGTTATTAAAACTGAAATCGAAACTTTAAATACACAGCACCCCCTGTCTTTTGAGAGGCAGGTGTATACCTAACTATTGCCAGAACCTCAAAAGCTACAACACAAGGAAGGAGTGAAGCCACAAATTGCAACCGACATAGAGGAGTCTACACAGCCACTTACTGGCTCTTAGGTGGAGCCCCAGTACCTGGCTCCCAGGCCGAGCTGCTCCCTTTACAGCACGAAGGCTGCCACTCTTGTTAGTGGTGCAGTGCGGGGTTAGCAGTACAGCTTCTCACTCGTGTGTAAGGCCTAAGGCCAGGTCCGGCTGGGTGTGTAGCTCTTTTCTGCCTCAGTTTTCATCAGCAAAATAAGGAGAATAATTGTTACTGTCTCATAGGGTTTTTGTAAAAATTAAGGTCATCTGTCTGTCTGTTTATCTATCTATCTGAATTAGAAAAAAAGTTTAGTGTATAATTAGCATTATATGAGAGTTATCATTATATGAGAGTATCAGGTATTTTAGTCATTAATTCATATTAATTCACCTATAGCTATATAATTATCTACTTCAGGAATATATACATGGACTTCTCAATATTCTATTATATTTTAAAATCAATATACTAGCTGAATTTTATTCTATTTCAACAATATCTACTTTAAAAACTACAAATAAAATCTCCAGTGAGGTTAAATAAGGTGTTCCCTATGCTAATATAAAAGCTGTAGAAAGTATTATTGAAATGAAAATAAAGAAGATACAGTGTGATTAGAATAAAAATGTAGAAAAAAGTTTTATTAGAGGGCCTTCAGAATGGTTTATGGCTCTGTCATGCTTCACCAATATGCATGTGTACATGTCCTACTTATGACATCAGTTGGGCTGAGGTAAATTTTGGCTTTTGCTCCTCTTAAGAAATGCCTCAAATGTGTTATAGAGTTGTCCGTTATGTTCATTCGTGCCATATCTCTGTGAAGCTGGCGGTAGCCTTTTTAGATGAGGTCACTGACAAGGGAGATGCCTCGTGACCTCATGGTGAGAAGGTCAGGGAGCCATATTTCCTCTGTTCTTGTTCAAGTGCTTGACCCAACCCTTAGACAAATGCACAGAACCTTTAACACCTGAGCTAAATCTCTGAAACCTGTTTTCTTTGTCTTTATTCTCTCTTTCCTCATCCTACACCAGCCACTTCTGACTGCCCATATGCTATGTTTTAGCCATTAATGTGATTATTTTCAGTGATTCACATTTTTATCAAAAATCTGTGATGTGCAACTTGGTCCTAGTGCTGAGTACACCAATTACATTTTCGTTAAAAAATCTGTGTTTCTCTGATGTCCTCAGATGGACTATTTTGTGTTAGTGCATTCTGTAGAGAAGAAGAAAGCATCTGATGATGTGCATTTTGTTTGTAGGTATCCTTCAATTTCTAAACGTGGAGATTTGGAACTTCGGGTCACCACTGTATTCATCCATCGAATTCATTAACATATCCTCGGGATCTTGGATATCATCTTCCACTCTGCATCACAGCTGTGGTGGGGGCATCCATGCCACTGCCAGTCGTGGACTAGTCTTAAGTGACAACCTAGTGTTTGGCATGGCTGGCCATGGCGTGGATTTGGAGGGTGAAGCCTACTCTCTCACTAATAACCTTGTAGTGCTGACAACACAGTCAGCAGAGTCCTCCATGTGGGTGGCAGGGATCAAAGTGAATCGGGCCAAGGATGTCCTCCTTCGTGGCAATGTTGTGGCAGGATCTGAGAGACTTGGCTTCCACATCCAGGGGTGCACGTGCTCCTCTGAAATGCTGTGGTCTGGCAATGTGGCCCACTCGAGCCTTCATGGCCTTCACCTCTACAAGAGCAATGGAGTGGAGAATTGTACCAGGGTCTCTGGCTTCCTGGCTTTCAAGAACTTCGACTATGGTGCCATGGTGCAGGCAGAAAGCCGCGTGGAGCTGGAGAACATCACTCTGGTAGACAACTCTGTGGGGCTTTTGGCAGTGGTGTATGTGTCATCTGATGCACAACACTCAGTCAAAAATGCACAGATCATGATTAGGAACTCAGTCTTTGTGGCCACCAGCTCTTCTTTTGATTGCATTCTGGACCGAAGGAAACCTCGCTCAGCCAACCTGACCTCAACAGGTCGAGCACCTCCCAACCCAAAAGGAGGCCGCATTGGCATTCTGTGGCCTGTATTCACCTCTGTGCAAAATCAGTGGCCTCAGGATCCATGGCACAAAGTGAGAAATGGTCATTTGATTTCAGGAATCGTTAAGCTTCAAGGTAGGATGCATGAGTTTATGCAGTGTGGCCTCATACATACATGTGTGAAATATTTAGCAGAATTCTGAAATTAGATCAACAGAAAGTTACAGTGTGGTTGAGTGCTTAGTCTCTGACAACCTGCTGTCACTGAGAGCCACAATGGTAGTTTATATGAAAGTGACAGCAAATGATCCCTGCTGTCACCACCTTGTGCAGCTTAAACCACATACAAATTCTTTCAATACATGACAACTCTCTTTGTAGGTGTTATTGCTCCTATTATACCAGTGAGGAAAGTGAGATGCAGAAATGGTGCCTTCCCTAGGTCGCCTAGTTGCACTTCAAGCCTCTAGGGCTGCAGTCAAAGTCTCATGACAGGGGTCAGGGGTACAGCTTAGCAGTGTACCTGCCTCCCTGGAAAGCACAAGGTCCCAAGTTTCACCATAGCCTGTGCAGTTTATTTCCTATCAGATCCTTTTGTGGCACTAAGCTTATTCTGCATCACCTCCTCACTCAAGTCTATCTGGAAGTTGGGTTGGTTGTGTAACATGAATGGATTTTGATTAAGTCTTTGATGAAAAATGCTATTCTGAAGGCTTTTACAGGATACCTCTCTCCTTTCTATTGCATATAATGTCCATGTATTGAAAAAATGCAGATATTATATATCAAGATTTATATAGAATCTTGTGCTGTCCTGGATAGAATATACTGACTCTTGGACATACATTATTAAGAATATTTATTTGTATGATCTAAAGTTGTGACTGGTGGTATATATGATGTAATGTTGGGATGCATTTTTAAAATTTTCAGATGTCACTTTCTCTGGTTTTGTGAAAAGTTGCTATAGCAATGACCTTGACATCTGCATCCTGCCAAATGTGGAGAGTGCTGGAATGGCTCCCTCAGTCGTAGCAGAGAGGACCAGGATGCTCAAGATGAGTGACGCGAGCAAGTTCTATTTTCCTCCATGGCACCCAAGGTACCACTTTTAGTACTGAGCAGAAGCCGTATCTATGAAATGTTTAGTAAATCTTTAATTCCTAAACATTGAAAAAATGAAGTTATCAAAGGAATAATAGTGAGTCCTTGCCCAGTGGCCCTGACCATTTACCCTTCCTCTGTTCATGCTGTTAAGGCTGGCATACAGACACCCCCAGAGCCTCAGGCACTCCTAGGTGGCTTCTCAGAGACAGCAGGATTTCCCTATGACACTGGGATTAAGGGTGTCTGGTACTAAATTAGTCCACTGATTTGAATTAGCATAGTTCTGGGTGTGAGCAGCATCAGCTTATGGCCCGGATGGAACACATATAAAGGGAGAGAGAGAAGGCAACGTCGCTGCTTCTGCTGCTTGGCCATCTCCTGCCTATTCTGCCACAGACAGTTCCTCCACTGTGACACCCTTCCGCCATGCCACCCTGCCTTGGAGCTAGCTGACGAGGGGGACTGAAACATCTATAAACTGCGAGCTGAAATAAACCTTTCCTCCACTCACTTTGAATATCTTGGATTTTGTCTTAGCAACAAGAAATGTAACTAAGACAAATGTCTTTTATGTGATTTTTAAAATATCTTTTACAAATAAGCAGTGGCTATTTTTCTGCTGGCTGAGTCTGCTTTGAGCCAAATGACTTTGGCTAATGAAAGGCGGAAGTTACTGAGTGAAATTTTATTGATACCTTGTCTCCTAATTATACTTTTTTGGGAGTATTTTCAAAGTGACTGGAAACCCCATTTCTTCCTGTCATGGGGAATAGCAGCACTAATTGTTTGAAGGGAAACTGGGAACTTGTGGATTAGAAATAAATGAATGTGAGTCTGTTGCCTCTAAGTTTATGAGCCTGTGACAAAATACCATAGACTGGACAGTTTACAAGAAATAAGTTGCCTAGAAATAAATGAATGTGAGCTACACAGCGAAGTAAAGATGGAGGTTGGCACTCAGACTCAGGTCTTTGGGCACAGGACCTGAAAGCTTTATCCAAGGATATTAAAACTTCATATGGAATCTCTTTCCTTAAAAAAAGCATGGATGTGAGGAGCAGGGAAAATGGGTTACTTTTACTTTCCTACAAGATTAGAGAAACTGCTTTGGTTAAAATGAAATACTCTGAAGACCCTCCCCATCTCCAGTAAGGGAATTTATGTGCTTGATGTAATGCAGCCCCATCTGTTTCTGATGCCTACTCCTGGACCATATTAGGCACCTCAGTGCACAGCAGCTTACACAGTTTGTGTTGTTCTCTCACGTTTCTTCTACTGTCTGTGTTTCTGGTCTTTCTGTAGGAAGACTGCAGGCTGTTGCAAAGCTACGTGTCTCAGTAAGTTTATGAGCCTGTGACAAAATACCATAGACTGGGCAGTTTATAAAGACCAAAGATTTATTTCTTATAGACCTGGAGTCTGCAGATCAAGGGATTGGCATTTCTGGCATCTAGTGAGGGTTGATTTGTGCTTGTCTCTCTCAGGGGAAGAACACTATCTCTTCATATGGAGAAAGGGAGATTTCAACACTTACCCCAGTATGGAGCCTTTCTAGAAGGGTGCTGATCACATGAATACTCTGCCCTTATGAATGAGTCATCTCCAAGAATCATGACTCTTAGTGCTTTTTCACTGGCATTATCTTTTAACATTTATGTTAGAGGAGCACTGTGATTTAAACTATAACCTTACATGATGTTAATGTTTGATTCCTTGTGCTATTGATACCTAATGAGTGGCTGGTACACAAAAATATTTGACATTATAACTGTTGAAACCTAAAAGGTATTAGTCAGGTGAAATCAAACAATTTCTCTGTTCCAGTTACCTGTATAATCTTGTTTATGCACATCAATGGCCTGAGTAAATTTTAGGCTTGCTGGCACGACGTGAAGCTACATCCCCCAGCCTGCCAGGAACAGGTTTTCAGCAGATATTTGTTGAATGAGAATATCTGTTTTAACTGTGTACACAGCACAGACATAACTTTTATTTATTGCTGGAGTCTTAAATACTTCAAAGCAATGAAATTCCGTGAAAAGTGTTATGTTTATTTATCAGATATTGGGACTCGAGAACGTTTTGTGATTTATGCCTTAGAAAATCAGCAATCTGTCATTTTTGTATCCAGATAGTATTTGGTTGATAAACTTGTCATGTTTCTAGACCATCTCATACCCACATAGGACATGGTTAACAAAATTCTTTTGAATTTCTATACAAAATCAGTAGTACCAATGTTTTCTTCTTTCTATCTGTCATGATGTGATTGAGTTGCTTTCCTCATAGGAAAGACTTAGAAAGAGTGACCTGCTCTGCATCAGATTGTGAAAATCCAAGAAAATACCTCTTCAAGGATCTGGATGGCACAGCCCTGGGTCTGCCCGCACCGGTTTCTGTATTTCCCAAAACGGAGGCAGAGTGGACTGGATCCTTTTTCAACACAGGTCAGTTGTATCACACATGATTCCTGGAGAGGCTCCGGATGCGAAGGAGATAATCTGGCTGGGCTAGCAGGTGGGGATAACTATACAACTGGGACCTGAGCTCCAGAGCTGGAGTCTGTGCTGTGCTTGGAACTGCACACACCGCAGGAGGTCTAGGTCCTTCAGAGGCAGTGTGATGTCACTGCGGCACCTTCCATGAGCCCTGGGCGTCTTGGTATGGAGGATGAGGCCATCACTCGGCTCTGCGCACAGGTAGGAGAGCAGCACTCCTTCTAGCCTGGCCTCCTGGGCCTGAGGCAGCCCTGGAGCTCTGCCCTGCACTGCCTGTGCTCTGGAACAAGCACATATAATTTTTTTTTCTATATAATTCTTTGGATTACTGCCTCAGCACCCACCTGCCTTTTCGCTAAAGTAAATGCCATGAGATTGTTTCATTTTTCTCTAATTGTTCCTTGAGTTGTGCTATTCAAAACTCTTCCTTCTTTCTGTTTACACAACCAGAGACCCGGTACATATTAATTTTTGGTGTTAGGTCCCCAGAAAGCAAATTGTCTTTCTATTTCCATTAACAGTGACACTTGAATTTAGCCGCAGGCAAATCTCAATAATTTTCCCCACTGTCTCCCTGAATCATAGGATGATTCTATTCCAGGACATAGCCCTAGACTATTTTCCTCCTTGTCCTAACTTTGTGGTGTCAGACCAAGTTTGAAATTCCATTCGGTGCAGATGACCTCTGAGTTTTACCACCAGCTAAGACGGATCCAGAAATCTGAGCTAGTACATCCATATGACCATACCAAGAAGTATTCATGGTATATCAGACCATATGTCCTAAATTGATTCTCCTTATTTGTTCTGACCTACACTTTAGTTTTTTTGTCTTGTGGTCCTTACTTCAGTAGTTGATACCACAAGCCACGAGACTAAACAATTTTCTAGGAAGGCTCCTTCATTTTTCTTTTCTCTGCCCCATACTCAGACCTTTCATTTCCTCCGCTACCCCAACTCTGGCATCCTTGTTCACCTGGTAAGGATGTATCCTACTCACCAATCTTTCTTCATTCTGGCATTCTTCAGTCTAGTCTTCACAGAAGACTAGCCAGGTAGATCTTTTACTCTTTTCCATCCACTCAGAATGAAATCTGAATCAAGAGCCATGCCGGGCAGGGTGGTGCACGCCTGTAATCCCAGCACTTGGGAGGCTAAGGCAGGAGGATTGTGGGGGGGGGGGGTTCAAGACCAGCCTGAGCTACAAAGAGAGCTTAGGGTCAGCCTGAACTACATAGTGAGACCTTGTCTCAAAAAGACAAAAAAAAAAAAAAAAAAAAAAAAAAAAAAAAAAAAAAAAAAAAAAAAAAAAAAAAAAAAAAAAAAAAAAAAAAAAAAAAAAAAGACTTGTAGCTCTAAGCTTTTGCTTCTCATTTTGTGTGATTTCTCTTTTGTTACTGACCATGCTCTTATTTTTACTTTAACCTAAAACATTTATCTCTACCTTACTCCTGTGAGAGCTGATTCCTTTTGTTCAAATAAGCTTTCCTCAGAGAAGTGATCCTGACCATTCATCTAAAATCATCCTGTGCCCATTATTTTCTAGCTCTGCTCTGTCTGCTGTGTCTTGGTCAGTCTTGTTATGCGATATTACATTACCTTCATTATAACTTACTTGGTAATTTACTGTTTGCCCCTTTAGAATATAAACTTGTTGAGGGCTGCAATTTTGTGTTGCTAACTGATGTGTACATGGGAAGAAGCTCATTGATTATTGGTTTACTGGCTGGTCAAATAAACTGATTACATATACCAGGGCTAATATTGTTGCAGTCTGTTCCAAGTCACTCCAGAGCACGCAAAAAGAATTAAGACCTTCAAGTTACTTGCTTAAGGATTGTTCTGGTATAGAAACCTGAAGTGCAGAAAGCTTCATTTATTTATTTAGTACAAGGTCTTGCTACGCAGCATGGACTTGTAGCAATCCTCCTGTCTCAGCCTCCCCAGTGCTGAATTACAGGTGTGCACCAGAAAGCCTGGTTTTGGGGCTAGCATGCCATGCCAGGGAGCGCCAACCTGACACAGCAGCATACAGTATCAGGGATTGAATCCAGGCCCTTGTGCTTGCCAGGCAGATGCTTAGATGACTGAGCTATCTCCCCAGCCCTAGTTATCTTTCTTTCTTTCTTTCTTTCTTTCTTTCTTTCTTTCTTTCTTTCTTTCTTTCTTTCTTTCTTTCTTTCTTTCTTTCTTTCTTTCTTTCTCTCTCTCTCTCTCTCTCTCTCTCTCTCTCCTTCCTTCCTTCCTTCCTTCCTTCCTTCCTTCCTTCTTTCTTTCTTTCTTTCTTTCTTTCTTTCTTTCTTTCTTTCTTTCTTTCTTTCTTTCTTTCTTTCTTGTGTTTTAGGGAAGGGTCAGGGTTTTCAGGGTGATTCATAGTGACCCACTTGTGTACAGCCTCACAAGAGCTGGAATTACAGGTGCACTCAATTGCCACCTCAGTGTGCCCCAGGAGAGGAGCCGGCATGGCAGGCCTAGGGGTCAAACTCTTGGCCCTTGCACCTGCTTGCAGGTACTTTAATTTGCTGAGCTATTTGGCTGGCCCTTTCCAGTCCTAGTTATCTTTTTATTTCCATCTGAAGTACTGGCACAATATATTGAGATCTTTTTCTATGTATTTCTTTGGATTACTGTAAAGTTTCACGCTTAGAAGTTGTTTTCTTTTGCCTTCCTCTCACATTTTTCTGCATGTTGAAGGCTTTGTCTTTGCCACAGAGTGATGATGTAGGGCCAAGCACAGGCTTTACAGTAACCGAGGGTGTACAAATTCGGAGCCAATATTCATTGTGATATATTGGTTACATCTGTGGAAGAAAATAGTAAATAGATTTTTGCATAGAAAAATGAAACCAAGAGATACATTTTTTTCTTTTTTTTTAGCCATCTCAGCCAGCCCTGAGGACGGGGTGGCATGGCATGTGGTGTTGGGGATCGAACAGCGGTCCCCTGCATCTGCCTAAGCTTGCCTAAGGCACTTTAGACCTTTGAGCTATCTCACTGGCCCCAGAGAAATGTTTAAAACACATAGATATTGAGGAAATATATAGTGAAAAGTAAAATGAAACAAAAATAAAATGACAGGCAATGTCTCTTATATTTACTTTTAGATCTACTCAGTTTTTCTAAAGTAAATTTTTCTATTGGTTTTAAGAATTACTGTACCATTATACTATGTTTTTTTACTATAGGGAAAATATCCTAACATGAATAATTATATTTTTCTCTAGCCTTGGTTTTGGGTGAGACTCAATTTCTACAAAATTTATAACAAGGGTTATATTTCCTGGAGCATTAAATAAATATTATAGCTCAACCTCTTATAAAAGGAAAAACAAAAAAGACGGAAGGCAGGCCTTATTAGACCCTTGTACAAAGCTCAGAACACAAGTAGCTGAGGTGGGGGACAATCCTAGGAAGCCCCAGTGAGGGGCTAGGGAGTGAGGTTGGGAAAGAAGCAAGCTGAAGGACAATGTGCCGTGGAACTGGCCAGTCACTGTGGCAGTGGAAGCCCAGCTCTGCCAGGAGCTCTGGGAGGCCATTGTCCTCCCTGACCCTGGTGAGTGACAAGGGAGCACATGTGCACAGAGGCTGTGTCCCTGCTCCCCATGCAGGAGACAGGTGCTTGAGGACCTGTGAGCTCCTCAGCACCTTACTTACCCTCAGCATAGGCCAAGAGCCCTCTTGCTCTTTCCACAGCCAGAAAAAACAAACACCCAGACCTTCCTCAGCAGGCAGCCATGGGATTTGAAGCAGGACTTGGGTGTGTGCAGATGGGTGCCAAAAATGTGGGGTGCAGCCCTGGGGAACTGAAAGGGAACTCCCTTTCAAATAGAATTCCCAAAGGTCAGTCCAGTGCTCCTTGTTTAATTCATAGCAGCATTCTTTTGATGAACTTCTGGACGGCTATCCACCACGTGATATAATACATTATTCATGCACACATACGCTCTTGCTGTGGGTTGCCATGCTGGGAGTTTTGATTTTTCTTCATTCTCTGCTTTGACTGTGAGACGTGACTCTGTGATAAAGCTCTGGAGTGGGATATAGTAGTGCACACCCTCTACCGTCAGTGCTTGGACACGCGTTCCTGCCTGTGAGTGGCTGGGTGTGTGTGCGAAGCTGCATGAGACTGACTACCTGAACGACATCTCAAAGTTTTTAAAATTTTTGAATGAGGTTGTTGTAGGTGCCAACTGCAAAATTTCCCATAATCATTTGTTCACTGCCTAAAAATGTAGTCCACATCCTCTCACAGTGGGGAGGCAGCACCTGGAGAGCGGTGCCTTCTGGGTACTTACACAATTGAGTTCCAAAGCTTAAGTGAAGCCCTTCTTACCCTAATGCAAGAGTTATTTATTTTTAAACCATTGTCTCTTAGTTAATTCCCAGTTTCTAACCACAATCTGGTACACAAATTTAATTTTAATCTTAGAATTAATGTCTGGCCTGTAGTTTTCCTATCTAATACAAAAGTCTATGATGTTTCATAAACCAGAAAAAAAAAATGTAGTGAACATGAAAACAGAAACTACTAGAACTCAGTCTCATATTTATCCCCAGCATCATCATGTTTGACACATAATTGTGCCCTTTATCCATTTTTTTTAAACAAGTCTCTTTAGGCTATTTGGAGATTATTGTCTTTGGAAATTTATTTTAATTTTGCAACAAGACTCTGTTTGCACACATAAATTCACACAGAAACTTCCCAGTCAGCCATATCTCTGCAGTTCCAAGCATGTTGTCCCACACTCTGGCATCAGGAGTGGAAACCATCCGCATAGATCAGCTACACAGACTGCTGCACCAGGGACTTCGGTGTCTGTGCAGGGCAGGCTGTGTAGCGAGGGGAAGGTGAACTGCCATTTTTGCTTTAGTCCTGTCTGTAAGTATGCAGTTTTAGCCAGCACTGGAAACTGCATGGCCAGGGACTATAAGACAGCTGATCTCTAGCAAGTGACCTTCTGGGAACTATTTCTATTTTATTATAGAAAGGATTTCTTTATATTATGGAGGTATCTAATGATTAGAAAATCCAAAATCATTTAGAAAAAGCCAGTCTTTCAATTAATATTCTACTTAGTTGGGGTATTAGTACCAGGCCAGCCTTTGCTCCTGGCTTCTCACACATTTCTAGTCTGTCTCTGATTAGAAATGAGCGCATCACACTGGGGATCCACACATGTGAAGCATCCATGGTGCTGGGTGGGGGCTGAGAGGAATCAGAAATGTCATTCTGATGGTGTTTTGCAATCTTGCAGCCCTGCCAAAGAGAGCAGGAGGGAGGGAACATGGGAGCTGGCATGACTGAGCACCGTTGGCATGCTGGGAGTGGAAGTTGAAATTCTTCTTTGCTCAGCAGATGTGCTTTACGCCTCTGTTACCTGTTACCATCTTCCGAAGCATAGAGACCACAGCGTTGACTAAGTCAGCATCCCTGCTTTCCTCACACTTTTGTTTCTGTAGGGAGACACAATCCAAGAGTAGCGGAGATGAGAGAGATGGAGAAAGTAACAATGTTTTGGTTTGGAGAGGTAGTTTAAAATTGTGTGTGTGTGTGTGTGTGTGTGTGTGTGTGTGTGTGTGTGGCGCTGCTCTTGGAAGTCAAGTTCTATTTCAAATGTGAAGTGCAAGGAAGAGAGGAAGCAGGACAGAGAGAGGAGGCTGCAGAGAGGAACTGAGACCAGGGCCTGAGACCAGAGCCTGTGACCTGGGCCTGTGTGTCAGGGCTGCTGGAAAGGTGGCCGGTGTGAGTGCATAGCTAATGATGGGAGAAGTTGCAGGGAGACAGAACCATGCTCTATTATTGGGCAGGTTTAATTAAAACATTTTCATCTTATTTGTTTAATTTGTACAGCATGGTGTAGTGACATATATCATGAAATGATCAGAAAAGTATGTATTCATTATCCCAGCTAATCCCCCTTTTTGTTAGCAAGAGCATCTGAAATCTTTGCTCAGCAAAAATCTGAAATACATGATAACATTATTGACTAAACTTTCATGCTTTACCTTGAGTCTGTAGACCAACCTGTGTGAAAACTGTTTGTACATCTTTTCCTTTCCTTCCCACTCCATCCTCCACCCTGGGAATCACTGCTTTATTCTCCGTTTCTATGGATTTTGTTGCAGTGCCTAGGAATGGTGGTAACAGGACTTCACCTGTTCCCTGTAAAGATTGTACCATGTGCTGTGGCGGCAGGAGGAGTGTGGCAGAAGGCACTTCCTAAGCCGGAAGTGGGGCCTTGGAGGGGGCTATGGCAGGAGTGGTCACTGACCACACACTTTTGATGCCGCTCTGCAGAGGTCATTAAATAATTAAATAATTTAACCTAGAAACACAGCGACTTGACAGTAATTTTATGTCTATTGGATTGAATTAATAGGTGTCGTGCATAAAACCCTGATTCTGTGCTTGCCTAAACAGGCGCTTACTACTCTATGCTATCTTGTCAGCCCTGCTGTATATTTTTTAAAGTATGGATTTCCAATACACAGAAAATTTGGAAACCAAATTAAAATTCCCCATTTTCCTGACTGCTTCTTTATGATGTGGTCAGGACAGAGGATGCCAGGACTGACCTAAAATTTCCCAGGGCATTAAACATTTGTTTGAGTATAGGAGGATTTTAAGTCAGTATAGATCATCAAGTTATGCTCAAACACTCACTCACGCACACACCCCAATAAGTCTATAAATGATGTCTGCTGTGTTAGGATTGTATATTGCTGCTGTAGAATTTTACACTCCCAGAAAATAAGTGAGATCTTAGAATGTCAACACTTAAATAATTTTTTTTTAAAGTCATTATTTATTTATTTACTTGCTACCGGGTCTTACTACACAGCTCAGACTCAGAGTTATCCTCCTGTCTCAACCTCCACAGAGCTGGGATTACAGGTGTGTGCTACCAGGCCAAGTTTGTCTGTGGCTGGCATGGTGACCTCAGGGTTCCAGGCCCACAGTGCATGTAGGACTGGGGATCAAACCCAGGTCCTTCCACATACCAGGCAGGTGCTTAGGCTATTGAGCGATTTCCCCAGCCCACATGTCAGTACTTTTGAAATTAAAAGTGGGTAGTTTTAGGGAGCTGGGGAGATGCCTCAGTGATTGAATAAGCACTTCCCTGGCAAGTGCAAGGGCCTGAGTTCAATCCCAAGTTCTGCCAAAAAAAAAAAAAAAATGGGTAGTTTTAATTTTCTATGAATAATTCAGAATCAGTTCTCTGTGCCAGATACCAGCAGACATAACACTTGCTCTGGTGCCCATTGGGCACTGGCTACGTTTCAGAAAGAGAAAAGAATATCAAAAAGATTCAGGACTGTTTAAAACCTAAATTAAGCCTTTAAATGAAAAGTGTACATTGAATCTTTATTTTTATTGTTTATCACTTGAGTACTATAGTGAGATAAATGACCTTAAAATGTCACTTTTATAATGTATCACTAGATAAAAATGGATTTGATATAAAGTTTATTTTTCACATTCCATATTGAATTATTATACTTGAAAATGAAATTCATGATAAGCTTTTCCCACACTTGCCTTGACTCTCCTCCCAGCGAATGACTGGTCTGAGAAGACTTCTGACTGCATCCACCTCCAGGGCAAGCACATTTTTCAAATTGTACCACTTTTCCTGATCATTTCCCAAAGAAGAAAAGTTATAAACCATTGTGGAGACCTTGAAAGTGACTTGACTCAAATCAGAAATAAAAGATTAGGTTGATAAAAGAGAAAGAAGCCGGCGCTTGGCTGTCAGCACACGCAGTGATGAACGGGCTTCTTGCGGAATAGCAGGAGGCTGAGGACCGAGCGCTCAGCACTCGGGCAGGCAGGGCAGTGTTCGCCCTGCTCTTCGGTGCTACATCTCGAGTTGTGCCTTTCCAACCTCCTCCTCCTTTCCATTTGTCCTGGGAGTGACAGCAAGATGGTATTATAAAATGAGCGCGTGGAGAGGGAGGGAGAAAATGAGAGGACAGAATGGAGAGAGGAAATGGTTGTTAGAAAATTTGTCTGCCAATATCTGTGCTTGCAGAGGTCTTTTTCTGCTAGCTAGAGGGGGAAATACCATTCTCTTTTCCCAAGCAATTATAGGCCCCAAAGATTGAAACTTGGTATATAGCTCTTTAATCTCAGCAGATATTTATGGTTAAACATTAGACTTTTAGGATTCCAGATGTCAGGGTATTAAAATATAAAGGCACAGTGGCGTCTCAGAAAATATTAGACTCTTCAGGATACGTGGCTGCAAGCAGTTTTTATTCCAAGCAGAAGGGATAAGGCTTCTAGTGGTACTTTGTCAGACCCGAAGAGTGGTTTCCCTCCACTCTATTTTCTCCCTTTTCCAGGACTTGCCTCACATCTAGGTTAGGAGAGGCGTTCCCATGCCTGTTTGCTTTTTGGATTAGTGGATGTTGTGGATTGGAATGATTGCCGCCTACAGTTTGTAAAGAAAGTGAGCTTCAGGGACAATGGCTTTTACATTTCCTCAATCTAAGTGGTTATCACTCTGATCCTCTTGCTCCTAAAATCTTCCCTTCCCACTCACACCTAACACTCAAGGATTCACTGAGTGAATCGGCTGGATGTCTTCAGATCCTGACACAAATTATCCCATTTAACAGCATGACCAAGGTGCTCTGTATGAGACACACAGGCCTGCTTCCTCTGTGTGACAGATGGAGTGACCGGTGAGCACAGGTGGTTTGTTCAAGTCACGTGATAATCAGCAAGGCACACAGGACTGAATTGTGTTCTCCCCTCTCTGCCAGGCCCAGGCCTGCCATGTGAAGATGCCCCCTTCTTCCTCTGCATTCTTCCATGTCAGCTCTCATAAAGCTGAAACACTTGACAAACAAAGCTCTGCCTACATAGAGCAAAACAAACGAAGACTGTGCCATTGTCCCAGCAGTTATTCACCCCCAAAATAATAGCAGTTGCTATTCATCAATGTGCCAGTCATTGTGCTCTCTGGTTGGTGAGCATTCTCATCTCTTTGTATAGCAACCTCAACATGCAGTGAGTTATTCTGTTCTACATGCTTAGTAGGGAAATGGGCTTTAAAAGAAGCTAACTAATTTTTCATGGTCCCACAACTAGAATGTGTAGAATCAACAGTTAGGTCTGATTGTACCTGATTCCAAGTTTTGGGCTTGTAACACTTTCTAGATAATAACCATGTGGTCTGAATCATTTGATGCAATTCTGTATAGAGATGTGATTAACTGCATAATTCATGTATTTCCACTTAGTAGCAAATAGACTTTCAGATTTAAAAAATAAATTTCTACTTAGCAGCAAATAGATTTTCACTTAAAAAATAATCATCAATTACTTTAGTATTTTTGAAAGACAGTGTTATAACTATCACCAAAAGCCTTATGCAGTCTTTTCTTCACATGTATAAGTACTTACACGCAGTCATTTGTCTGTGTAAGAAATAAACTGTATCACACTTGTCATGATGGTGAAGTGGTCACTTTGGTCATAAGATCGAAATGTTACAGTAGCTCCCCCTTTTCTGTCAATGGATTAATATAGGTTTATTTCTCAAAGTAGATAGTATTTATCATGTACACAATGCAAGCAGGGTGCTGTGCGCTCTTAGCTATCTTATGCAAGTGGCTAAGAGACATTTTTGTCCTTGCGGATATGAGGAGCAGGGCTAGATCACCAGTGGAGAAGTGTAGGTGTCGATGCCCTAGTTCTGCATTCTACGCAGGATGAGGATGTTTATAAAGTATCCTGGCTTCCTTCTGAGTCACTCAAACCTCTAAACTTCTCAAGTTGACACTATGTATCAACCAGTACAGAGACTGAATTTTCCATGAGCTTGGACCTACAGGGAAAACTTTGGAAAAGCATATGTAAAATGTTAGGCAAGACACTGTGTCTGGACATAGGAAACAGGCTTCTGGCTTCTGTGACTCAGTGTAGCACCTTCCTGGCGGAAGGTTTGCTGCTTCCGCACATGGCGCAGACCTTTGCGTCTTGTGTCCCTCCACTACCTGTCTCTCCACTCCCATTCATCATGGTTTTTTTAAATTAGTTTTATTGAGAAAGAAATAACAATGAGATAGTTTCAAAACAGGTTAGTAGGACAGTTACAATAATTAAGACATTGCATATTGTCTACAAACTGCTGTTCAGCATTTCAGTGTAAATCCTGAGGGGTCCTAACTGACTTTGCCAGATACAGAAGTTACAGTTTCTGTTACATAGGTTTTGCTTTGTCTTGGTCTTAACCATCCAGCAGAAAAATATAAACATGAGGTATGAAAAGGAAAGCCATATTAATATGCTGAGCTGTCAGAGGCTCAAGCCAACAACTTCTGACATTGTCATGGTTTTCTGCCATCATTGTGTGAATCTACCTTCACATTCAGACTGTGACTACCCTGGAGGCAAGCATTCTAAAATTTTTAGCAAATTCCTACAATATAATAAGTATGCAGTGAATGTTTATTGAATTAGTGAATAAATGAGTGGAAAAATAACAAAACACAAAGGGTATTCCATAGATTTAATGAGTATATATTTTTTTGCATTTTCAAAGAAAATTTTCCAATGCATGAAGCTCAGGAGATTGTGAAAAATATGGGCCATAGTTAAATAAAATTTGAAAACTCATCTATAGGGAGATTCTGTGTATAAAGGAAAGTATTAAAGAATCTAAGTTCAATTAAACTGCAAAATGTAATTTACTTTTATGGTATTCGGTATTTCTTAAACTTTTTGAGTACAGAATAAATTTTCACATTATGCATTCATGTCCCTTGGAATGAGTGTACTTCAGAAAAAAATTTTGGGAACTTTTCCCTAATATTAATGCCATAGTCTGCAGGGATACATACCAGTTGGAAAGAAATTATGATTATAGTGCCTTTGATTTATACAGTCCCTTGAAGATCAATCCATTCCATTCTTCATCTAATGTATGCATTGCTTCTGTTTCTGATTTTTTTCAGAAAGTGAGAATTCGTTTACTTGCAAAGTGGCATAATATATTTTTAATAATTTGGTTAGAATTTTCCAACTGCAACTCATACTCTGTGACCTAGTTTGCCTTCTAGCATGGCAAAGCCTGCTTCTCTCACATAGGCAGTAGGGTAGTGAGTTTATAAATGATCAATAAGCCTCTTTCAGTCATAGACAGTCTACATCCTTTTTACATGTTTTTGGTGCACATTAATATATAATGGTGGGGCTGTTTTGGGAGATTGTACATGCATTTAACATGTTTTAATCAATTACAGTACTATTTCTCTGTTTTATTCTTCCCTCTTCTTGCTGATTGTTTTGTTTATCTCTAGAAATCTGTCTCCTGATTTCCTTCATCTCTACTGTCAGTCTTGCATGTATATACTTTTTAGGTTTCTCATATAAGAAAAAATACATGATATTTAACTTTCGGAGTTTAATATTTATATAACACAAATAGTTTCTAGTTCCATCCATTTTATTGGAAATGGTATGTTATTCTATCTGTTTGGCTGCCTGTCCATCCATCCATCCATCCATCCATCTCCCTGTTCATGGCCCCTGGGGCTGTTTCTCTAGCAGTTGGATTGCACTGCCATGGACATGGATATGCATATGCCACTTTGGTATGTTCTTCCAGGATTACACCCACATCTGGGATAGTTGGGTCACATGTTATTTCTGTGTGACTGTAAGGAATTTTTATACTGATTTCCAACAAAAGTGTAGGTAGTTTTTCATATTTTAGAATGGCTTTTCAAAATTTTGGTAAAATGTATATAATGTAAAATTGACCATTTTAAGTGACTAGTTCCGTGGTATTAAATACATTCTTATTGTGTCACCATCTCAATTATCTGTCTCTGTAATCTCTTCATCTAATAGGCTGGAGCTCTGCACTTGTACAATGATTTCCCATTTCTCCTTTATCTTAGTCCTTTATCACCACCATTCCACTTTGTGTCTAGATTTTGACTACTTTTAGAACTGTACATAAATATGCACATGCAGTGTCCTTTTTTTGTGAGTGGCTTATTTCACTTAGTATATTGTTTCTAAGGTTCATCAATGCTATAGTATTTTACAAAATTTCTTTCCCTCTTAAAGCTGAAAAACTTTCTGTTGCACACATACACCACATTTTTTTACTTATCTTTTTTTTAGGGAAGGGTTTACAGGTTGTTCAAAGTCTCACTACTAGAGAAGACTCATAGTGATCCATCTGTTTACAGCCTTCTAAGTGCTGGGATTTCAGGTGTGCACCACCATGCCCAAACTCAATTGCCATCTCAGTGAGTCTTGGGGGTGGGGCCTGCATGGCAGGCCTGGGAATTGAACCCCTGGCGCCTGGGCCTGCTTACAGGTGCTTTAATCTGCTGAGCTATTTGACCAGCCATCTACTCATCTGTTCATAGGCCTTAAAGTAATTTCCAAATTGTAGCTAGCATGAATAATTCATTGACTTATCAAAATCTCTAAGAGATATTACTTTTATTTAGAGTACATAGCTAATGGATCATATGGTAAATTTATTTTTAACTTTCTGAAAAAAACATATTCTTTTCCACATAGCTGTGAACACTTTGCAAACTATTTTCATAACGTTTTGGTATTGTACAAGGTGCATACATGATATTATATTGACAGATATTATTTTAGCAGATATCTCTTATCAGTGAATTAAGAGTGTAGTTGCTTACTTATCTTATTTTTTTATACCTGAATTATATCAAAGATTCAATAATTATTTACCCAGTGGATGACCATAATACTAAAAGCTGACATAATATCCTGTCCAACCACTATTAGTGCAAATCTTGCCTCTCATAGAATTATGTAGAAGCACAGCGTTATCTATCCCAACTGTACTGTCTATACACACACATCATGATTTTTTCTTTCTACAACCCTTCCTTTGTCTACACCTGTCAAAAGTGGGCACTCCATTGACATTCAACTAACTTAGGTGCTTGAACTCGACACCACAATCCAACACAGTCCAGCATTCTACACCATAGTGACTTATTCAAAGAAATTGTCGACCATATCCATTTACAGCTCAGCTTAATACATTTCAGCTAATAGTATAAAGTGTTTTCAATGTGTCCACATCCTTGCCAATGTTTGCTTGCCTGCCTGCAGTCTGTCTGTCTTTCTTTCTTTCTTTCTTTCTTTCTTTCTTTCTTTCTTTCTTTCTTTCTTTCTTTCTTTCTCTCTCTCTCTCTTTTTCTTTCTTTCTTTCTGTCTCTTTCTTTCTGTCTGTCTTTCTCTTTCTTTCTGTCTGTCTTTCTCTTTCTTTCTTTGTGAATATAATTTGTGAATGTTTCCATAGTTCTGGCAATGGGCTTTTCTTATTTTTTGTATATATTTTTCAATAAAAACTTCCTTATGTTTGATATGAAAATAGATGCTACTTTATAATTTGAATTTAATCATTTAAAGTATCCTGGAAATGGATAGACTGATAGAATAAAAGAATAGAATCAGAATCAACATGTCAATCATTTTTTCCAAAGTGTAGGAATAAACAGTGAGTATTACCCTCTAGAGCAGAACTGTTCTAAGAAATAAAATGTATGTTACAGTAAAATTTAAATTTTCTGGTGGTTAGACTTAAAGAAAATAGTAACATGAAAAGAAGCAGATGATAACCAATTTAATACTATGTGCCACTTATCTCCATATATACAAAATATTTAAAATGAAATAAATATGAAAATTGATATTCTGTATTTTGTATTCTTTCTCTCATTTGAACTTTGTTATCTTTTTATAGGTATAGGACAGAGCAACTCATAAAATGTATTTTCTTTTTTTTAAATTTTATTTATTTATTTTTTTATCTTTATTATTTTTTCCATTTATTTTTATTTTATTAAAATATAAATGTCAATCAGACAGTTTCAAGACACCTTAACCATATGCATTCGATGCACAAGGTGCATACATGATATTATATTTACAGATATTATTTTAGCAGATATCTCTTATCAGTGAATTAAGAGTGTAGTTGCTTACTTATCTTATTTTTTTTATACCTGAATTATATCAAAAATTCAATAATTATTTACCTAGTGGATGACCATAGTACTAAAAGCCGACATAATATCCTGTCCAACCACTATTAGTGCAGATCTTGCCTCTCATAGAATTATGTAGAAGCACAGCATTATCTATCCCAACTGTACTGTCTATACACACACATCATGATTATTTTCTTTCTACAATCCTTCCTTTGTCTACACCTGTCAAAAGTGGGCACTCCATTGACATTCAACTAACTTAGGTGCTTGAACTCGACACCACAATCCAACACAGTCCAGCATTCTGCAACCATAGTGAGTTATTCAAAGAAATTGTCGACCATATCCATTTACAGCTCAGCTTAATATTATGGGCTCACGATGTATACTTCATTTTTATACTT
>PVKA01008356.1:0-18939 GCA_004027165.1 Ctenomys sociabilis
AAAAAAAAAAAAAAAAGATTTATGTCAATTAAATCCTACACCAATAAGTAAAGCATAGTCACTCAACAGAGAAAAGCTCTGAGGAATTAATTGTTGTCAGTTGATGCATTTAGTGGGACACCACACTTCATTGACTTTGCTAACTCATTAAGTCTAATCAGACATGTTAAAAAAAGTTAATTATCAAAGTTAAAAAAACAAAATCTGGGCTTTAGAGCATCTCCATTTGTAATCTCAGAGGATTGAGTAGCACAGGTGATTCTCAAAGACTCTTTGTAATGTCTGATTCTGATTCTTTGTGAAAAAATTATATAGGATCTTTATTTGTGACATGTAAATTGTGGACTAGATAGAGAAACCATTATGCTTTATATTAGTGATTCATGTTTTATAAAATTCTGTATTGTGGAAGTATTCTTTGTATTAGCAAAGGTAATCTGAGTGTCAAAACCCATGGAAAGCTGTAGATTTCTAGTCTGCATGTGGGTACATTGAATGGATAGGTGCTTCAAAGCCAAAAGTTTGAAACATTTCTCTGTGCTTTTCCATATCAATTTCAGCTAATACCATAATGCTTTCACTGTCTATTTTCCTTGGTATTTCCAGTGTCTTTAGAGAGACTGGCTATTGTACACCTGACCAAGACAAGGAGCTGTTTCTATGCTTGAACAACACTGGTGGTTTCAAACCAAACTTTTATTGAGCTGGGATTTCCACAAAATGGGACATGCTAGAAGCAGCAGACAAATAAGACAGAGATCACAGTGTTTTGTTTCTGCTCTTCTACATCTGTTGCAAGTCTTGTATGTCTTTATGAAAGAACAGCTACAACTGGTGATGCTCTCATCTCAGCCTCATGACTGTTCCTCGTGTCTAAGCTCCAATCCTCTCCAGTAGATCTTTCCAATCGTGCTAAACTGGGAGGTAGCCATGGGGCATCAGTCAGCTTTTCTGGCTCTGCCACCATTTTTGCTTCATCAATACCTAGTTAGGAGAGTCTTGCTAGGGTATTTGGGAAGTTTCTAATTTCTTGGTTTGTTTTCTTTATTACTCTTGAGAAGAAAACCTATTTTAAAAAAGTACAGTAATAATTATAAGAGGTTTAGCATTTTGATGAATTGACAAGAGGCAAGAGCTGAAGAGGAACTTTAAAGGGATCTTACAAACATAGTTTACAGGCTTGTTTTTGAAATGTGGAACTGAAGGCCCAGGAGGTAAAGCGGTTGCTGAAGATGTCATGAGCGGGAGCAGTCTATTACCAAGTTCTCTTAGCAGATACTTCTTTTATTATTCCACCCTGATTCTCTGATGGTAAAGATTCCATTTCCTGAGCACAAAAGTGTTTGAAATTCCATAGCAGAGTGAGCAATATAAAATCAGGTCTCTCAAGTAAAGTGGTATAGCTAGCCTAGCGTTTCCTATTGCCTCACTGTCAAAGGTATTCAGTTTGGAACACATTCTTTTATTAAGATGGCAGAAAGATCTCTTTTCTCAAGCAGTCTAAATTTTATTTTTTAAATAAATTTATCAAGAACCTATTATCAATGAAGTGCTACAATAAATGCTGGGGAGATAAAATTGATGACTCCAGTGCATAGCCCGCCACCCTGGGGCTTAGAGCCCGCGTTAATCTTTGATAGCCGGTGCGCTTCAGGGCTGGGGGAACAGCCTCTCAGTCTCAATCAGATGGACTGCAGATACTCAGGCAGAGACGAAGGATTGGCATCTCACTTAAGTGGCGTTCTGGAAACTGCAGATGAATTTACAAATCCTCTATTTTCTGCTGATGCGGAGCAGTCTTTTTTCCTCAGAGAAACAGCGTGTACTTTTCCATGGCAATCTTGAAGTATTTGACATTTTCAATGAATCTTTCCATAATTTTCACACAGAATTTTCTTATCTTCTTATGCATTTTTCCTTCCATGCATTTTGATAGCTCCCATATTTCACTCTCCAAGTACTTTGACATATCAATTTTATATCTCTTCCTGGGTTATACAAGACACTTGTTTGGTTGATTTTATCTTTCTGTTGCAGAAATTTCTTTCCTTGGCTTTCAAGGGTGTATTTCTGGCTGTCTGGCCTTTGAGAATTCAGATGATATCTTTTAGAACTCTGAAGGTTGCAAGTGTACTTCCAGTTATTTTGTCTGTTTATATCATCTATGCTACCTTCAAAGTGCTTTTATAGGCATTGAGTGCTTCCATTTATTGCCGTGTCATTGATTGCTAGTAAATAGCTTAGCATTCATATTTTCCCCCTTAAGATAAAACATATTTCTCACATGGCTTTGGTTAATTTTGTTGTCAGAAAAAAATTCTATAGTGGTTTAGATGATGTTAAAATGATACACAAAGTGAAGATATAGTACAAACTGAAAATGTTTCCCAAGCACGTCTCATAGCCAAGAGCCAAGTGCTGTTTTACGATGCATTATGTTGGGGCTCTCAGAGGGTGAACTTTGGTACCCACCTGGCTAATCCTTACATTCTCATCCATTACCTTTTTTCTTAGAAATCTGTTAAATTGTCAGTTTGTCTGTGACTCTATCTATGCTGTTACAGTCCCAGAACAAAAAAGATGGAATACAACATTATCTTCTTTGAATTATTTAAAAAATAATTCAAGGGCTGGGGAGGTAGCTCTGTGGCATAAACACCTCCCTGACAAGCGCAAGTTTCCAGGTTCGATCTCTGGTACCGCATGCTATGATGATACTGCCTGCTGTGCTGGCACCTGAACTGGGCACGGTGACACAGCCTGTAATTCCAGTGCTCAGGAGGCTGAGACAGGAGGATCACTGTGAGTCTTAACTGTGTAGTGAGACTCTCTATTAAAATAAATTTTAAAAAAATCAAATAGGATAGATTGCAAAGAATGATACAGCAAAATCATATATTCTGGGCCAAATAACTCAATGATTAAAGCAACTACAAGCAGGTGCTGGGGTTAGGGGTTTGATCCCCAGGTCTGCTGTGTTGGCCTCACCCCCCGGGGCATGATGAGATGGCAATTGAGACTGACTATGGTGGTGAGTATTTGTAATCCTAGCTTTTGGGAGGCTCTAAACAGGCAGATAACTATGAGTGTAATCTAGTGGTGAGACCCTAAACATCCTGTAGACCCTTCTCTAATATATATATATATATATATATATATATATATATATATATATATATTCCATATATATTCCATATGCTTATCCAAAGATCAACAATTATGGACATTTTCCCTAGCTTGTTGTATTTTCTTCATTTTTGTTAAAGAAACACAATATGTATCAATAAGAGAATAAAATTTAAAAGGAGTGGGCATGTAGCTCGGGTGGAGACCCTGGACTGGGTGCTCAGTTCCACAGAAACAAAGCACCAACAGTTTTGCTATCATTATACCAGCAACATGGGGAGGTGGGAGGGCTCTTGTTTTATATTTTCAAAAAATCAGCAGATAGTTAACTGCCTTTGAATGAAAGTGGCCTTGAAGGTGCACAGCACAGTGGAACAGGTAAGAAACAGACATGCAAAAGCGTGCCGGAGAATAGCTTAAGGCTGCGCAGGTCAGCCTACCCAGTTGGTGGACGCAGAGGAGGGAGTGGTCCAGTAAGCATGATGTGTGGGCTCCCCCGGTAGGCGGCAGCAGTCCCAGTCCTCTTGCGGAGAACCGCAGTGCCTTTCATTTAACTATGTCCCCTCCTTAAGGACCTGGAGAGGGGAACGCTGCTTGGGCACCCATGCTGAGGAAGTAGACGCTGTTGCTGTGGCCTGACTCAGAAGCTGCGGCATGCCATGCCTGAAGCTGTGGCTCCTGCACCTTGGAGTGGCCTGGTGGCCCTCAGTGCAAGCCACGGTCCAGCTCTCAGCTCCGTCGAGGTATACCCCTGAGTGGCCTGGTGAATTTGTCTTTTGTTACATATTGGAGAGAATTTTGGTTCTTTCTTTCATTTCAGTTTCATGGTAACTCTCCTAAATGAAGTGAAATAAAAAGCAAACATACAATCACCTTTTTCTGCTCCCTATCATGCTGTTTCTTGTGTGGACAGTTTGCTCCGTTGTTTGTTTCCCATCATACCTTTTGGGTTCCTTGGCATTGAGGACACAGAATCAAGTCCCAAGCACACACTGCCCCAATCTTCTTCCTACTTTAAATAACGTCTCGCCTTTGCAGCTGTGGCTAGCTCCTCATAATGACCCTGTGAGAGCAGGGCACTCACATGGGGAGGGTGCTTTTAGCTTTTGATTCCCTGCATGTAGTTAAATTTCTCTGAACTCAGTGGAACTCCTCTGAGCTGAATCTCAAGCATGAACCATTCATCTTAAAGGTTCTTGGTTAAGGATCTTATCGAAGGGATGAAGTTGAAATGACTTTAGAAATTATTTGTATCATATGAATTCTTCAGGTCTTCCCTATGCTCTTGAGATGTCTTGAAGTAACATTTAGTTTTGTATCACAGACAGGAAAACACACACAGTATTTTAAAAAATTAGTTAGAATTCTCATTTTTTTCTATTTTAGTACAGGGTCTACAGGTTCTCACTATACAGATTGAACTCGTAGTGATTCTCTTGTGTTCAGCCTCCCAAGAACCAAGATTACAGGTGCGCCCCACCACAGTCAGTCTCAATTGCCCTCTTAGCGTGCCCTGGGGACAGGGCCAGCACGGCATACCAGGGATCGAACCTCAGCCGATGCATCTGCCTAAACAGGTGCTTTAATCCACTGAGTATTTGGTTGGCCCAAATTCTCATAGTTTTAATTTGATCAAAGTTTAAATTCTTAAGGATACAGTTGTTTTTCTTTGCCATATTTCTTTTAAATACCTCTCTTTATACCTCAAATATCACTTAGCACATTTTTGACAAATGGCATGTTTCATAGTCAATACTACCCATTCTCACTGAGGCAACCAGCTCCACAGCCACCATTTGCTTTAGGATAGAGCCTTTGACAGAGTTTTCTCTTCTTTGATAAACTGGTCCTCTAGGCTCAAGGGACAGGACATCCGTGTGCTCCCGCACTGTCCTGCTGGCAGTCAGGCTGGTGCAGAGAGGAAGTGAAACAGACAGGCAGCACTTTGTTCTAGTGTGTAATGTTGAGATTTACATTCTCTGTGCAGAACATTCTCTGCTCAGAAATGGTTTATCAGAAAGAAAATGTTTATCCATGTTACTCCAGAAAGAATGATGATCATTAAGAAGTTAACCAACGTCAACAAGAAAGCAGGGGAAAAAATCCTTCTACACTGTTGCTGAGACTAGTGCAATCACCAAGAAAATCAGCATGATGATTCTTCAATTAAAGTTTCCACTGACTCCACCTATTTCTCTTCTATGTACTTTCCTGAAAATTTTAGTGACACCATATGCTACTGATACATACATGCTTATCCATATTAGTAGCAGCATAGGTTATAACAGCTAAATCTCGAAAACCACCTATATGCTGACCAACAGTTGTGTGGATATAAAAGATGTGATATCTACATACAGTGGAGTACTACTATGCTATAAAGAAGATAAATCTGAGGCATTCCTAGACAAGTGAATGTACCATGAGGCCAATATCCAGGGGTACTATAGTGGGTAAAACACACCCTGCTCGTGCTGTACTAAAGAAAATGTATACGTTAGCATAGCAATAGCTGGGTGTGTGTGTCTCAGCTGTGCTATGGACACAGGAAGCAGTCCTAGGATTCACCCACTTGGTACAATGAACACCAAGGTGTATGCACATGTGTCAAAGTATGAATGGATGAGTTTTACTCATGTATGCACCATGCTGTGTTTTTGTGTGTTTATCATTTTTTTCTTACATGCTTTTTAAAATTCTTCTCATAGAGTTAGCCCGAGTCAGTAAAATGTCCCATGAAAATCTACTTTTAAACTTTGAGAGAAGCCTGATAGTGAGTCATCAGGTGACCCAGCCTCCAGTGATGGCTTGAGTCATGGGAGCTGAAGAAGTTAGCAAGATATGATGGAGGGAAGAGCAGAGGGAAGACTTTGCTTCAGATGAAGAAGAAAACAGCAGGGAAATAACTGTCTGACTTGTCAAAATGCTGCAAAACAGCTACGTGTACTCGTATTACCCACTGGTAAGAGGTGGGTCACCAAATGTGACTGAGTCTTGTCAGGGTGAGACCTACCAGACAAAACACTGATACTAGAATCCAAGGCTAGAGATTGTGTTTGTAAGGGTGATATGCTGTAAGAGGTTTTGAAATACTCTGTTAATGAAATAGAACGAGAACCTTCCATAGGCATCACAGTAATACTCAAAGATACACTTACCATGACATCTCACTATCCATACTAAAAGCTTTCATGGTGGGTCTTTATCGTTCTAATCACCAGAATCTAAATTGTTTATGGAGAAGTGACAGATGTGGCATTGAGATTTTTAGAATAATAAAAATGGTTTGGTTTGTCTCAAAATTGCTTGTGTTTTGACCATAGAAAGATCTACCAAAAGAGAAAAACATATGAGACTTTGACTGGCATTCATTCATGTCTTAAAAGGTTTGTTATAAAGTGTTAAGCACTCTCTGGATACAGGGCAACTTCTAGACAATTCCAATCATTTCTTGATTGCTGAAGGCTTCAAAAATACATGCCAAGAGAACCTCCTAGGTACAGTATAAAAATGTGTGTCCTGATAGGTGCAGAGACATTTTACACCTGGAACTTAGGATTTATTCTGGAACTTAGCCACCTTGTCTTTACGCATCAATGAACTGTATGACATTATGAATAGCTAGGAATATAGCTCAGTGGCACAAGCTCCTGCCTGGGAAGCACAAGGTCCTGAGTATGATTCCCAGAATAAATAATTTCAAGTTGATAAAGAAAATGATAAGCACAGAATATTATGGAGAAATTTTGTTACTGGATTGGGAGTGGTACCAATATATAACCAGCTGCAACAGAAGACGAACAGTATCTATCCGCCTAATCAACTCCACAAAAGAATCCTAGAGAAGACAGGTGGATAGACATATGAAACATCACAAGAACCTCATAATAAAACAGGAAGACCCCCTAAGATATCAAGTATCTTCTGCCAAAGGAGACAAGAAAGTGCATGTTAGGGGTGTAAGCTGTTCTCGTTTGTGAAAACTTCCTTATATGTGATAATTGAAGTGAAGATTATTTCTGTAGTAAAGTTTTATTTGTATTTTTATTATAGTGCATGTAAGAATTTATAGTTGCCATTTTATTTTTAGATATATTTAATAAAGCAAACAAGTGATGTAGAAACTGTTGCTGTTTATTCAAAGCAATCATTGGATACTCGATATTTTATTTTATTGATTATAGAGAGCCTCCTCAGGCCTCATCATTGTCTGGAGGAGTTTAGATTAATAATCCCAAGGAAAGGGTACTGGAGTTCTCACCAGTATGCACCGATCCAGCTCTGCCAGTGCAACCTGTGGTGAGCCCAGAGACAGACACACATCTGCGGTTGTGGGGTGACGCGGGGGCCCGAAGTCCAGTAGACAAAGGGGCCTTGACCCAGACCACATCGGTCTTGCTAATTCCTAAAAGGGGAGCTGAGTGGCTGAGAGGGCAGTAGGAAGTGAGTGAGAGCCATGAGTTGGTGCAGGCAGGAGGTTTAGTGGCCCCTCCACCATCTACAGGAGGAGGTGCGCGAAGTAGCCTCAATTCAGCAACAGCTGGAGCCTCTTAAGTTTGGAGAAGTCTGCACAGAGCTGTTTGAGAAGGAATCCCGTGCTTTCAGCCTTGCCTCTGCTTTGGTGCCTGGCCCTCCACCCTGAGGTGACCTGAGTTCTTTCTCAAGCCCCAGGCTTGGCCAACGGTGCCAAATGTCTCTTGGCTTCACTCTGGGAGCAGCTGGGAGCCAAGGGTGGGCACCGCTGCAGGGCTGCTTCACAGTTCGCCCTGCAGGCCCCAGCCGGTCACTTGCATTGCTGCAAACCGGCGGGGCAGTGGAGACGGTGCTGCCCCACCGTCCCTGCACGCGCGCAGCATTGGGGTATGCAGGGGTCCCCGGCATGAAGGCGGTCTCCCAGTTCCCTCAGGAAGTGTTCTCCCAGAGGGCCTGGGCCTCTGCAACTGATGTTTGTTTTTCTGTGCACATTATATAGTGAGAGACTCCTCACTAAGGAGAAACACAGAACAGGAGGCAAGCAGGCCTGCCACACTGCAGGGGAAAACGAAGCCTGCGGCTGTCGGCGTGAGAGGCTTGCACACAGACATGCACCTGTCAGGGCAAAGACTATTTCTGCAGTAGAGATTTGTTTGTATGTTAACTGTAATTCACAAAATGAATTTATTTCTGCTGTCTTTTTTTATATCTTATAAGGAAGGAAATTGTTGATGCTAAAAATGTTTAATTTACACACTCATTGCACATTAAAAGGTTAATATTTTATTGTATTGACATTTTATTTTTCTACTAAGTACATACTACTTAATATAGTAATATTCCTAAGATTAAAATTAATAATTCGTCAATAGAAATACTGCTAGAAAATCAGTGTCATTGTTATACACCACCATATGCGCCTTTTCTAAAATTTACCATGGAAATGCTAAGTGAAATAAATCAGAGATAAAAATCTTAAGTATTACACGATTTCTTTTACATGAGAAACTCAAAATATAAATAAAAAGAAAAATAAAAGTAGATACCAGGAAGTAGGAAGAGGTTTTGAACTGGGAAGGAGAACAAGAATTGGGAGAGGCAAGGACGGCTGGGGGCGGAGGGAGGAAAGGAGCTGCACTAGCTATCTGCTGGCATCGCCTCCCACGCGGCGTGGTCACCGTGCACCCCAGACATGGCCCAGGAATCGTAAATATTTACAAAAAAGTAAAGACTTCTTTCTCAGAGTTCAGGACATTAGGATGTCCAAAATGCATGGGAGCACCTGGCGCCCTGTGCAGGGCTTCGGGGAGCAAACTTCTCGGAGGCAGCTGTGCGGAAGAGAAAGGAAGGTAAGCGCTGTGCTCGGGGGGTGGCAAGAGGGCCAAGCAGAGCAGAGTTCGCCCCTGCGGCCCTTTCTGTGGACCCGAAATTTCAGTCGCCTACTTTTTAAAAATTAATTTAATTGAGAAACAAATAGCCATGAGATGGTTTCAAAATAGCTTAGTAGGACAGTTACAATACTTAATACATTGCAAATTGTTGCCTCGTGGTAGTTATTCATTGTACAAGATGCAGACTTGATATCCTGTCCAAATACTATTAGTACAACTGAATTAAGAGAAAGAAGCTGTATATCTATCGTAACTATTTTGTATACATAGATACAAAATGGTCCTTTATTTATGTCCCATTTTTTGTTCAGTTTTGTCAGAGATGGGTATTCCATTGCCATTTAAATATTATAGGTGTGCAAATTCAGCAAAATAATCCAGTATAGTCCAATAGTCCATAATAGTAGTGGATTATCCATAGGACTGGTAATGTCAGAAGATGTTGACTTGAGCCTCTTACAGCTCAGCATATTAATATGGTTATACTTTTTATACTTCGTTTTTAGACTTTTCTGCTGGATGGTTAAGACCAAGATGAAGCCAGACCTATATAACAAGAAATGTAATTTTTCTATCTGATAAGGTCAGTCAAGTCCCCTCAAGATTTATCCTGAAACTCTGTATTGCACTTTGTAGATCCTTTGCCAGTGTCAGCCTTGTGGATGAGTCACAGCGATTGCTTGACCAATTTGCCTGAGAGAATGTTTTCTCTCCATGTGACTCTCTCTAGCCACATTATACGTAGTCAGTCACTTTCCTCTGTGGACCTATAATCTCCTTGATGAGAAAATTTGGGACACAGCTGATTTACAGGATGTTACAGTGCAGGTTCTTTTATGTCTTGAGTCCTCACTATTTCCTGCCCTCCATCCTGGAAGCTTCCCGTTGGCTCCCCTCCCGAATGTGTTACACTGCAGAGTGAGTTTCAAGTGGGCACAAACTTTCACACTGTAGTTCAAGGTGCTTTAATTGTTTTCTACATTTAATTTCAACTTTTCCTCTCTATTATGTGGCAGAAAGTCAGGCTCAAAGATTTGTCATTTTTTACCCAGGATGCTTTTGGCTTGATGAAAGCAGATGTTGAGTTAAATACACTGTTCATAATTTCTTTATGTAACATCTTTTGGGAGAAGTAAGAAGATGGATTAAAGAGCAGGAACACTTTCTGTGCTGGTTCTGCTCTCTGACTCTGCACTAGGGAAGGGCCAGGAGTTCAGAAGATGTGGGAGGTCCCCAAGAAGCCAGATTCCCAGAAGGCAGGTTCCACTCTCTTCCAGGAGTTCCTGGCCAAGCATGGCACAGACAAAACGAAGGTGTGATATGAACAGGTCATGCGTGTGTCCGGGGTAAACGGTGGTGACTGACAAGGCTTTGCCAGCAAGGTCTCCAGCACATCGGTGCTATTCTAAGATGTTCAGCTTTGTGCACGCTGGGATGGGGTGGAGTTGGGGGCCAGAATGAAGAACAGAAGACAGGAAACTTCCAGAATGCCCAAGCTAAAGGTTTCCCACCCTGATAAGGTGGAACCTCGGGGTGTTTTTTCTTTTCCTATTTTTTATGTAAGAAAAAATTAAAATGTCATTTGTTACATATTCAGTTTTATAATCTGAATATCATACTCCAGATAATCATATTTTCTGATAACTTCAGTTGTTACTACTACTTGTTGAAGTTGACTGTATTTTGCTTGAGGAAAAGTGCTAGGCTTAGGAAAAAAAAACCCTACCGAGGAGTTTCTCATGTCTCAGCCTAATGATCTGTCTCCCACAGAAGCCTGTTTTGCAGCTCATCTGTCACACACAAGCACAAACCCACCTGACCTGGTTCTAGGGATGCAGAGGAGAGGGAGGTTTTCCCTCCATGGAGCTTGTGCCGCAGCATCCCCAGAAGGACCTGTGTTGTGGCTTATGAAGCCAACAGAGGACAGGACAGTAGGTGTGTGACGTCAGCAGCCATGCCTCAGGATCGAACGGCTGTTCTCTGATGTTCTTCACCCCTGAGGGCTTCACTCTCCAACGTGTTTCTGTATTTGCTGAAAAGCTGCAAACTGACTGAGGGGTTTCTGCCTCACCGAGTTATGCCAGTACCTGGGCTGCTGTGTGTGGGCTCTGTGCCACCTCACTGCTGCTCACCCTGGAGATATGCTGACTTCGCTCTGGTCAGGTCCTGAATTTCGCAGCTGCTGGGTGTGCTCAGCTGCCTGAAGCCCCTGAGGGTCAGAGCTGGGCAGGCTCACCTCCCACACTGGTGCCGCCCTGTGCCTTATGTCCAGTCAGGGATAGGGCATGGGCCACATGGGTTCAGAGTGGACACGGAAGCTCAGGATGATCTGTATTGCTTCAGTTCACCAGAAGAGCTGGGTTACAGCAGTCTCAAGTAACGGTGATGTCATGTAGGCAGAATTACTCTCTTATCTATGCCAGGTCTGTTTCCTGCACCTACACCACTGGGTCAGGCCTTTCTTCAAGTGGCTTCTGTCTCAGGTACCTCTGTCTCCTATGGAAACTTGGCAGACTCTTCCTCCTGTCATTACTACCCTAAGCCCTAATTCTAATTGTGGATGCGGTTCGAATTTTTGTCCCACAGCCTCCTTCTGCCTCCAGGAAGACTAGTAGATGTCATACAAACTCATTAGCTAGGAGCTGGGTGTGCATGAAATGAATCCTGGTGGAATCTGGATTTTCCTTTATGGAGATTATGTGCCTTTAGAGGTGAGAATGAAGGAAGTAGCAGGTAACTTTTCTGAGTGCGTATGTGCTGGATTGTGCTGGCCCAATATCTGCATTATCTTATGTAATCTTCACCAGAGTCCCATGAAGCAGTCACTATCATGTCCACAGGAAGTACAGATAAGCACACTGAGGAGTAGAGATGTTGAGTAACTTGCCTGAAACTCTGTAGATTTAAATGGCTGTGTAGGAATTCAGTTTCAGAGGCTGGATTTCAGAATCCACTGAAGTGCACCTCTAGGATGCTGTACCTCATGGTTGTGGGCTGGTGTGTAAAGGGAAGCCTCCTTGTCCTTAAAAATTTCATAAGGTGATGGATGTCAAAACCTGACACAGCACCTAGAGAAGAAATTGAAAAATGAACACTTGTAGTTAATATGCATACATCTGTCCTAAGTAAAAAATAGAAAGAACTTTTGGGTCATCATGTCAATTCCTCCCGGAAACAGATCATGTGAAGAATGGCCACTGTCTTCCTCAATCAATGATCTTCAGTAAGCACAAATATATTCAGTAGGCATGTTGCCAAAGATAACAGCTTGCTTAGCTTTAATCTTTTTGAGGTTTAAGACAAACACAGCACTAGCACTCCATTAATCAATGACTAAGTTATTGATGTACAATAGAAGTATTGTATTATAACTTATTATTTATTAGGTGGGCTAATGGAGTTTGGGAAACTGCTTTTCTTTTTTTATTTACTTGCTATTTTCTCATAAGTCTCTACCATTATCATCAAAGTCAATGGTGGTCATAGCATTTTAGGGTTATATCCAGGAACAACATATCCTGCTTGGGTGAAGACATATGCTATGCGTCCTCTGTAAATCAACAGTGATAAGAGGGCATTTGGGGCTGAATACCAGGCATTGTGGCTAGTGAAAAAGTAGTCTGCTTCACAAGGACCTTAAGCTTCAGCAGGATACTGCAACACCATAATTTGTAGATAGCTCCCGAGGGATGTGCTGCTAATTATAGGCTAGATGGGAGAAGTTGACTGGGAATGCTTTCTCTAGTTCTTTTTCCATGTGGGTAATTGGAAGTTTTATTAATGAAGTCAGTATTTGATTGTTATAGGCTCTGCCCATTCTTTCATTGGCAAAAGACTGGACCCTTCTCCCCTGACAATCCTTAGGATTGTAGCTTGATTTAAAATACTGGCAGTTCTTAACTGTGTTTAATTTTTAATGCTTGTAGCAAAGAAAACAAGAAAATGGGATATACTACTTGTGTTAGATTGCTGTCAAATTTAGGATGTGTGCCTGTTTCACCACCTTAGTTCATTATATGTTTGTGCCACTCTTGATTAACTTGTTTTTTGAAGCTTTACTTTTTTGGTAAAACACAGCCCTTATTTTATTTCTTCTGTTTTGCTTAGTTACTTGTGAGGACACTGCATGATAAATTACACAATAAATGCACCTCAGACACGCAGTTTTTTTTCAAGTGGCGATTGCACAGTATTTAACATTTGGCTAATAGCTCTGCAAAGAACAAGCTGCATGCATCACTAGTAATGTCTTACCAGAAATAGCTCTGTGTTTGACAGGTCTTTTAAAATGAAAGTATGGAAGCATTTGGAGACTTTTCTCCATTTGTATAGAGTCAGGGCAAAGTAATCGTCTCCCAAATGTTATTTATTTTTTGCTAGTACTTCTGTGAACAAGTGTTTTAGTGGAACGTTCAATGTGACTGTCCCTTTCCAATTATATTCAACATGGTGAAAAACTGTTTTTGAATGAAACTTTTGAATGCATTTTTCATGTGTTACTGAGTATTGTTTCCAACATTTTTATCAAATAGGAATACTGATTTTTTTGTTAAACATGAAGTTTAAATCTCCATCGTGGCTATACCGCTAGTAGACTGAGTCTTCTCAGGACAAGCAATTCTCTGAGGAACTTGATTCTAGTTAGAGGGAGAAACACATTCCCTGACCCACCCACACAGCAGCTCTGAAGCCACCCCATAACTGTGAAGCCTCTGATGCCACTGTCTAATTTTTCCCCAACTCTGGCACAGGGGTTGCTCACCAGTGAACACTTGGGAGGTGTGTTGATATGCTGAACCTTAACATTGACTTGGGTTATGAATATCAAGAGACACCAAAGAATGAGCAGTGGCCTGCAGCGCAGTGTTTCATAGGAAGTGGTGAAATAGTAAAATAGCTTGGACTGAGGTTGCAGAAATGGATGCAATCCAAATTCAGCATAAAGAATAACATTATGAGGTGCTGACTCTGGGAGAAATTAAATCAGCAAATACAGAGTGCAGGCATTCTCTTTGCTTACATGATGCTCAGGATGGGAAATGATGGAGGTCTGGCATAATCCTCATCCTACAAAAACTCAGTCTAATCTGGGAATGCAAATAAATATAAAAAATACACACACACACACACACACACACATTATGTAATATCCAAAACATAAGTGCATTTAGACAACAGCATTAAAGAGGAAAATCTGGGGTACATGAGAGGTACCCCATAGTCATAACCTCTTCTGATGATCTCTTCCCATTATACTGTTAATGTTTTCTAGGAAGTCTTAGAGGGATTTTTGGTGCATAATAGATTCTCTAAAATGTTTGTTAAGAAAATGAAAAGTAATGTTGTTGGACAATGGTGATTATTTACATTCATTGAGTGCTTTGTTTATAAAAACATTGTATAAGTATTTTAAATGTAGTTTTTCCAATAAGCATTCTAAATGTAACTACTATGAGATCTTTAACTTTATAGATGAAGAACTAGAGATTCACAGTAGTAAACTTTCATATGTCATATAGTTATGAAAGGTATATTAGAAATATAAGCTTTCAACAATTTTATATATTAATGATCTGTGAAAAAAAGCTATTTTATGAGAACAATTTCAGTATAATTTACCAATCTGAACATATAAATTCATAAAATATTGATATTATACACCATAAATTATATCATACAGAATCATGCATGTATAGTTGTAATTATAAATATAATTATATACACTAATATGTACTATCCTCAAAACACAGCATATATTAGGTAACATATTATAGCTACATATTAATACAATGCCAATCTATAATACTATATATATTTATAAGCTATTATATATATATACAGTATAAAATAATAAAATGGAAGAACTGAAAATAAAAAGCAGATGTCTTCTACCATTCATCTTTTATTGTTTTCGGTCTTGATTTTGAACAGCACCAACTTCTTTATTTTAGAGTTTTGGATAATTTCCATCAACTCAGAATGAGATATTTACATTACAATGCTCTTTCCTAATGCTTCCCATTGATTCCCCACGATGAAAGATAAACAGTTAGCTCATGTATAATGACCCATGATATCTTTTCGTATCTACCAGTTTTAAACATACATTGACTGTTTAGGTCTGTTTTGATGTCATAGTTACTTGTCTCATTGCTGGGACAAAATACTCAAACTCAAGGTAAAAGGAAGAAAGGTTTACTTAGCTTTCAGTTTGGGGAGAGTTCAGCCCATGATCAGGTGGCTGTAAGGCAGGGTGGCCTCAAGCGGAGCGAGCACTTATGGTGGTGGAAGACACCGAAAGCAGCAAGAGTAGGCACGGGCTTCTTTCTGCCCCTTACAGTATATGCAGACTACCTGCTCTTGGGTCTTGTAGCGCTCGCATCCTTAATCCCAGCATTCAACCATGAGTCAGTCACAAACCCTAGATTAAGCTGTTTCTGGAATATCCTCCCTCATGACTGCATGAGGCTTTGGGGATATGCACAGACACAAGCTGTAACATTCTGTGCCTGGCCCTCTGTAGACCCACATACATTTCTTTACTAAGAGGATATTCAGTCATCTCTAAAAGATGACGAAGTCCTAACACTTTCAGCATTGCTGAAAAGTTCAAGGCCCACATGTCCTCCAAGATTTAAGGCAGACTTTTAGCTGTGAGACCCTGTATAAATGAAAACAAGGTTTAATACTTTCTACTTTCAATGTCAAAAGATAATTATATTCAGTCTAAAAGCTACAAATGGGGGATACAAATGAGTGGGATCAAAGAAAGTCCAAAACTGAACAGGATAGACACTGTACACTGTAGTTCCATGTGCATCAACTAAGGCAGTCTGTGGCAAGATGTGAATTCTGAAGGGTTAGGTTGCCTCCCCCCTGTGCACTGCTAGTGATTGAAGCTCCCATGGCTTCTCTCTTGGGTCTGCTCTGCTCCCTTCTTGCAGTTTTCCTCAGACAACCCATATTCCTGGATTCTGAAAACTTTTGGGATCTCCACTGCATCTTTGGCTTCATAATCAAGCTCCACACACTGCCCTCTCAGGGGCACACTGCCTGACCTTTAGCCTTCTTCTGAAGGTGGGGTGAAAGCCTTTCAGAACTTCCAACTCTATCATTCTACATACACCTAAAACCAGAGTCATGTGGATGATGCCAAGGTCTACTGCCAGCTGGAGCAGTCACCAAACTGCTCGCCTTTGGTGGAAGGTGTTCAGTGCCTGTACCACTGAGCACTCTGAATTTACTTCTGAGCAACAAATTATCTAGGGTGCCCCAATTTTGGAACATTGTGCTCTCTTCCCAAAACAAAGACTTTCACCTTTGCAAGTTCCACTTTTGCAAGTCTGGGGCCCAAAGGGGCAGTCCTGCTGCTTTTTGTGATACCTTAGGCCTTCTTTTCTCTTCTCCTACTCCTTCTTAACAATTAAGATCTCCTCTGTTCTGCCTTTGCAATCCACAGCTTTACTGGTTTCTATCTGGCCAAACTCACCACATATTAAGCATTTTTCCAGGTTCATTTCTTTTGATGCTCAGCAAAAATCTACCTAAAAGCTGCAAGCAGTACCCATGCCTCTACTTCAACATAAGACAGCTTTGAAATTTCTTCTGTCAGAATATTTAGTTGACTGCCCTCAGTCTTAGTCTCAGGCAAAGCCTTTTCACACAAGCAAAATGCAAATAAGCTCTCTACCAAGCCATAACAGATATTGCCTGGAGTCCAACAACCAATGCAGTTCTATGTAGCAGAAACTTCCAAGCCCAGTCTACCAGTATCATTTCTACTGGCCTTCTGTTCCTTTTAGCTGTGACCAGAATCTCCCAGACAGAACTGCCTAAGGATTTCCAGATCTACTTTTTTTCGGGCAATATATGTGAAGCTTTCCAATTTCTTCCAAGAGGTCATCCCCAATATTGAACCATGTGATCAGCTATACTCACAAAAATGGCTCATTTCTGTGTCCTAGTTACTTTTCTTAATGGTGGGACAAAATGGCTAACCCCTAATGTTAAAAGAGGAACAGTTTAGCCCACAGTTTGTGGAGGTTTCAGTCCTTAGTCAGTAGAGTCTAGGGCAGGATGCACACAGCAGAGGGGTGAGAGTTCATGGTGGCAGAAGACAGCAAAAGCAACAAGAGAGCAAGAGCCAAGGGTCTTCTATTCAGTCCAGCAGGCTTAGGGCTGCACCCATCCAATCAGTAGACTGATCTGGTTGTCACTCACCCTTAGTACCAACCTCTTAGTCTCAGCAGTGCAGCACAAATTAGCTACACACTCTAGATTCAGCCACTTTTGTAAGAGCCTTGTGACCACCTGAGGCTTGGTGGGACATTTAGCTAAAAACCCTAACCATACAACACGTGCATGTGACAAATAAGTCTAAATAGAGAGGACATAAAATAATGAGCAATAATATGTAAAATGTTTATTTACATAATGTGCTTTAAAGCACCAAGTTTATTGCTGTTTTCTTTCTTTCTCCCCCCCCCCCCATTTTATGTTTGAAACAGGGTCTCACAATGCAGCTTGGACTTCTAGTGATCCTCCTGTTTTCAGCCTCCCAAGCGGTGGGATCACAGGTGTGCACCACCACACCCGGATTCAGTGGGTGGCTCATCAAGCCCTGGATTGGGGCTGACATGGCATGTGGTGCCAGGGATCGAACCCTCGTCCTTGTGCTTGCCAAAGCAGGTGCTTAGTCCATTGAGCTATCTCGTTGGCCCTATTGCCATTTTCCACAGTTACTCTTCCTGTAGAGTCACTCCTCCAAGGTTTTATTACTTTCCTTGCTCTTCTTTCATTCCTCTTAATTCTTCATACTGCCTTTAGTGACATCATTGAGTTACTAAATTCCATTTGATGTTCTGGCACTTTCTTAACCTTTTGGCTTGTTTTATTTATCCACCTTTAATTCTTTCTATCATTTTCATAATTTCTAGGTCTCTGCCAGAATTCTCAAACTCACTTACAGTAGACCATCTTTGTTTGTGCAGCTTCTTCCTGAGGCCTTTTGCCATGTGTTTCTAGTGGCCTTAGCTTGCACAGTGAACACTGCATTTTGGAACGTTAATGGCTGAAGTAATTCAAGATTGAGCAAGGCGTCACTCTCCTCCACAGTGTATATTCATTTGTTTTTGTCACATGTAGAGGGGCACTAACAATTAAAATAAAATCTAATTAAAATCAGGACTGAAAGCCTCTGTTGCACTCAGATGACTGCATGCTGATGCAGTATTTCTTTAAAAGCATAACTGACACAGCTACCTCCCTTCCATTTTGACAGCCCCCAAATTTTAACATTGGAGTTCAATGAATATGATTAGAGAGCTAAAAATATTTCTCACTGAATGATGTTAAAGAAAATAAATGATTCATGACATTGCTAAAACAATAAGTAGAAATTTTATTCAATACTACTGTCACAGTGAGGGGATGACTCCCATGGGGATTTTCAGTGAAGGAGAGAAATTGAGCTTAACTCAGTATATGATAAAGAGAAGTAGGAATTTATAGCCACAGAACATAGAAAGGTGGGGAGGTTAGCAGGGTTAAATTCCCAAAAGGAAACAGGAGTACAAGGAGGGCAGCATGACCAAGCTATGGAACACTTGGGGAACAGTGAAGGACCAGGAGCCCAATCTGAGATGAAAAACGAAAATATATCTGGATATTCGAGCAAAACCAAGTTGATAAAATTCTTTCTAAAAATGGGTTTGGGAGGATTACCCAATGGTAGGATCTTGTTGATACCAGTAGACTAACTAAAGTGTGGTAAAGAAATCTTTTTCAGGGAGACTAAAAATCATTAGCATGGAGTTTTGTGCCCCACCTCAGGAAGAAAAGTTAAGGTTTTATTTCCCTGTGGTCAATATATGAAGTTACTGTTCTTTACACATGACCACAAGGATAAGAGAAAATAAACTTATAATTTTCCATGAAAGAAAATTATAGA